>JAFVLL020032578.1:0-30610 GCA_021397915.2 Tor tambroides | reverse complement strand
TGAGCAAAGCTTATCGCATCAAACAAAAAAGACTTGAGGCTATAAAGGTGCTTCAGCTAAGTACTGAGTTAAGGGTTTGAATACTTATGCAACATACTTTATCAGATTTTTTGTTTTTTTTTATAAATTTACAAAGTTGTGACAGTTCTGTTTTTGCTTTGCCATTATGGTGTATGGAGTGTAAATTGATGTGGAAAAAAAAGGAATTTAATGCAGTTTAACATAAAGCTGCAACATAACAAAACGTAAATATATACATATACATATACATATATATATATATATGTATATATATATATACATACAGTCAGGTCCATATATATTTGGACACAGGCACAATTTTAATTATTTTAGATGTTGACCAAAACATATTCAAGTTACAGTTAATGAATATGGGCTTAAAGTGCACACTCTGAGCTTAAATTTAAGGGTATTCTCATCAAAATTGGAGGAACGGTTAAGGAATTACATCACAGAGATAGCAGAAACATTAGGAGTGGCCAAATCAACAGTTTGGTACATTCTGAGAAAAAAAAGAACACTGGTGAGCTCAGCAACATAAAAAGGCCTGGACGTTCACAGAGGACAACATTGGTGGATGACTAGATGATCCTCTCCATATAAAGAAAAATCCAGCCAAGTGAAGAACACTCTCCAGGAGGTAGAAGAGTCACTGTCAAAGTCTACAATCAAGAGAAGACTTCACCAGAAAAAAATACAGAGGGTTCACCACAAGGTGCAAACAAGGCCAGATTAGACTTTGCCAAAAAACATCGAAAAAAGCCAGACCACTTCTGGAAAAGCATTCTTTGGTTGACTGAAATTAAGATCAACCTGTACCAGAATGACAGGAAGAAAAAAGTATGGAGAAGGCTTGGAACAGCTCATGATCCAAAGCATACAACATCATCTGTGAACATGGTGGAGCAATGTGATGGCATGAGCATGCATGGCTTCCAGTGGCACTGGGTTACTGGTGTTTAGTGATGATGTGACAGAGGACAGAAGCAGCCAGAATAGTTCTGAAGCGTACAGGGATATACTCTCTGCCCAGATTCAGTCAAATCGAGCAAAGTTGTTTGGGCGTTGCTTCGTAGTACAAATGGACGATGACCCAAAACATACAGCAAAAGCAACACAGGAGTTTTTGAAGGTAAAAAAAAGTGGAATATTCTGCAATGGCCAAGTCAGTCTCCTGATTTCAACCCGATTGAGCATACATTTCACTTGCTGAAGCCAAAACTAAAGGCAGAAAGACCCACAAACAAACAACAACTGAAGTCAGCTGCAGTAAATGCCTGGCAAAACATCACAAAGGAGGAAACCCAGTCTCTGGTGATGTCCATGAGTTCCAGACTTAAGGCAGTCATTGCATGCAAAGGGTTCTCAACAAAATATTAAAAATGAACATTTTATTTATGATTAGATTTATGTGTCCAATTACATTTGAGCCCCTGAAAACAGGGGGACTGTGTATAAAAATGGTTGTAATTCCTAAGCATTTTATGTTATATTTTTGTTCAACCCCTTGAATTAAATCTTAAAGTCTGCACTTCAATATCATATTGTTTGTTTTATTTTAATTCTATTCTGGTGGCATACAGAGCCGAAATTATGAAAATTGTGTCAGTGTCCAAATACATATGGACCTGACTGTATGTGTGTGTAAAAAACATTATACATATATATATATATATATATATATACTGTATATTATGTATAAAAGGAACATTATATATATATATATTATTTTCTTTATATAAGAACATTATAATATTAATGTTCTTATATAAATACTTTACAAATAATTTTATTATTATTATTATTGATTATGGCAGTGGTGAAAAATCAAATTTAAAGTTTTATTTATTCTTTTTTATATGGATCTTAATTGTTCTTATATAAATACTTTACCAATAAAATAATGCAATATAAAATTGGATATTATTATTAAAATCACATTTTAGAATATTGTATTATTATTATTAATAATAATAATAAATATTATTGTATTATTATTTAATTTTATTGATTGATTGATTGATTGATTGTCTTTGCTTTGGAGTGCTTACTTTGCCAACATTCTGGTGAACTGCTCTGATTTCTCTGGAATACAAAACCTTATACATAATTTTTTCTGAACACCTGATCAGGCTACTGGCATATATTTATATTCTAGGTCAGAGTTGTTTGTCATCTGGCTGACTTTCTCTCTATCTGTCATTGGAATTGACTTTTGGTTATTCAGCTTATAGCTTGTGCAGTTCAATTACTCCTCAGGTTTTGAGCCAGCTCCCCTTTTAGAGAACAATATTATCCATATGATCTCCAAGGGTCATATTAGTGAAGACAGGGAAAATAATGAATTTATTTTAATGGAGTTCTCTAAATTTTTCTCCTTCAAAAATGGGCATTTCATATAAGGTTTAATGAATGTGTCGTAACAGTTTGCCAGGAGTGTATTGATTGAGGAAGCTCGTGGATTTCAATGAGTCAGACGTTTGCATAGCCAGTAGGAAGGCAGTTTAGTCCTGTTGTTGAGCAGTTTGACTTGCCAGAACACGCTGGTCTCTCATTATTTCTCCTGATGCTGAGATTCTTATGTTTTCTCCGTTGATGAAAAGTGTAAGGCTTTTCAATTAGCCAAATTAAAGACATCAATCAGATGCTATGCATAGTTTTTTTCAGCAAAATTCATGAAAATCAGAGTCTTCACTGCAACTGTGACTCAGACTCAGACTGAATTAGGTCAGTAAAGGAAGCTATTAAGTCTGAAAGGATCCACACAACCACAAAAAAAACAAAAAGTCATCGCTACTGTGATGAACATGTTATTTGGTCTTTTTTTCCTGCTTTAATAAATGATGATATTAATTTAATTTTATCATCAGATTAACACAATTTTCATAAAAATGTTTAGTTGAAGCCCACACATCTCATGCGTATCCAGGCACAAAAATTTCTCAGACTCAGACCATCTAAGAAGTAGATGAGTTTGTTTGTTCATCAGATCAGATTTGGAGAAATTTAGCATAACATCACTTGCTCATCAGTGGATCCTCTGCAGTGAATGGGTGCCGTCAGAATGAGAGTCCAAACAGCTGATAAAAACCACAATAATCTACAAATAATCCACACCTCTTCAGTCCATCAGTTTTAGTCTTGTGAAGTGAAAAGCTGCATTTTTGTAATAAACAAATCCATCATTAAGGCATTTTATTTTTAAACTGTTACTTCTGGCGAAAATATGAGTCCCTAATCAATAATAACACTTTCTCCAGTGAAAAAGTCCATCTCCTGTTGTTCTCTCACATCAAAATCCACTGACATAGCTATTTGTTTTACACTATTTTGGACTGTTTCCCACATAAACAGTGCTTAGTTTGTGCATATTTCTCTTCTAATTCAGACCAGTCTTAATTTTGACAGGCATTTTTGATTTAGTCTTAGTCTTGAGACAAAAATGCTTAATAGTCTTAGTCACATTTTAGTCATATGAGTCTTTCATATTTTAGTCGATGAAAAGTCATTGCATTTTTGTCAACTTTTAGTCATTACTTTGTCAAACTGCAGTTACCAACATTTATTTAGATGGCTATTTTATATGTAGTCTTCAAACAGAAATCCTAGTCATTAATTCTTCTCTCTTTAGACCAACTCAATTAAGCTAATGAGAAATTTGAATCAAGGATTGAATTTGTAAAAACTAGAATAAATGATGAGAATTTTCATTTTTGGGTAGAGATACAAATTAAACTCATTTTTCAGATACAGCAGGTTTACTTAACATGTGTAGCCTACATTTATTTAAAATCTTTTGTTGGTTAATATTAAATACATAGATAGGTACTTAGGAATGCTGTCCATTTAAGAAGAAAGGCATGCAATACTGACACACATTCAGTTTTCTCCCACCTGTTTACGTTCCCTTAAGGCATAACAGACTGTATTTACGTGAGATACTCTAAACGACTGCTGTGTGTGTATTTGAGCAATGAGAACTGATTGCGCTCTGTATGAGAACTGAAGAAGTGGAGCGTGCGCGAGAGAGAGCGCTTCTATCAGCGCAATTCCGCCTATCACGCCTTCACTAACTTTAAGTTAACCAACAACGAACTGTGACTCCCGGAAAAAAAACAGGACGTCTGGTCACCGTATCCCTAACCTGAGGCCACTGTTTCAGATCGCTAGTTCGCATTTTGGTAGCCTATCCATCCACTGCGGGCCGCCTCTGCGGCTGCCATACTGAGACTAGATATGCGAACGCCCGTCATCTGATCGCATTCAAATGACAGGGACGCACATTTTGAAAGACAAGACAGTTAACTTAGCCTAGAGGACGTATTTTGAATGTCCGGTAGGTAGTCCTTAAATAACATTCTAGTCCCGTCTCGTCTTGTTAATGAAGACGCGGCATAAATTTCGTCATGGTTTTTAATCATCAGATATTAGATTTAGCTCGTCAACGTCACGTCTTAGTCACAGAAAAAAATGTTTGTTAACGAATATTTTTCGTCGTTTCGAAATTAACACTGATTCAGACATTTTTCACCGGAGAAAGCAGCATTATAGATAGAATGATGGGTTTGTTTCTTACAAGTACACAGCTTTTAAAGATGTTAATTGATAGACTGGAGTGGTGTGGATTACTTGTGGATTATTGTGATGTTTTTATCAGCTGTTTGGACTCTCATTCTGACGGCACCCATTCACTGCAGAGGATCCATTGGTGAGCAGGTGATGTAAAGCTAAATTACATCATAATAAAATTGAAAGTGGATTGGGACCAAAAAAACAAAAAACAACATCAAAAAAAAAAAAAAAAAACAACGCCAAAAAAACAACAACATCAAAACATTAAAATCCTTACTTAATCCTTACTTAACTTAAATGCTATATTCCAAGTCTTCTGAAGCCATATGATAACTCTGTGTGAAGAATGGACTGAAATTCAAGTTGCTATTCATTGAAAATCTTCCTTGACAGCTATAGTCACCTTTGACTTTCATTGTATATAATATAGCAACTTGGACGTTTTGCATTCACTCATTTTGTTTTCTACAAAAGAAAAACATGTCCTTTAAATACGTTGCAAGTACCGTTCTATGTTGTCTTTAAGCCTCTTTAGCACTTCAGACGTAGATTTTACTTAATATTAACTAATTTATAATTTCACTGAGCACACAGCAAGTCCGTAATGAGCTCCTGATGCCGACAGTAATGAGGATCTCGGTGGTCCAGTCACATAGAAGACATGTCCACACCCCTGCTCTGCCCTCAGACTCTCTGCTCATTACCGCATGCTGTTACGATGTGATTTTACACCACTAGTTTGCTATCCTGATGCCTCCAACATATTAAGCTGAGTATATGAGATTGAGCAGGAGTGTTGATAATTAGAGCAAGTGTAAACACCCATCGACACACGTCCTCCACCTTTCTCGAGCACTTTCTACACAGCTCTCCCCAAATAATCAAGAGCAGCCCACCGTGAAATGAAGGGACTCCCTCCTATTAAATATTTGGTTTATATTTGGAATTAGCATAGAAAATGCAATTAAAACAAGAACTTCTGCTTGTAGATTGTGAAATGGTGCATTCTGATTAAGATACTTTGGCTTTAATTAGCTAGTTTTGTTGAACCTTTGAATGAAATGTAATCCTTGAATTACTTTTCTGGCAGGGTCAGACACTCAGAGACTGAATTAACCTTCCCATGTTTGATTGCCAAAAGGTAGAGTGTGTATAGCAAGAACGTGGTCCGGCTTGAAACGTGTAGGTCAATTACTTCTCAACATTTGAGCCAAATACCCTTTTAGAGAACAATGCTATCCATGTGAACTTGAGAGGTCACATTAATGAAGACAGAGAAAATTATTTTGAATTTACCTCCCTCATATTTCATTGCCAAAGAAACATAAAGCAGGAATAATTAGCCACATACATCCTTGAATGAATGAATGAATGACTGAATGAATGGGACATAGTTCTTTTAATTTTGTCATATTTTTTCTTTCTACTTCATCCTTTTCATTCTAATAATAATAATAATAATACAAAGTTTAATTCCTCCACATTACCTTACCATCACCTTTTAATGTTGGAGGATGTCAGTTAAAATTTTTCTTCAGAAATCCATGGATTTTAGAGTTTTTACAGCTTTGTTAAAGTTACAGTATGTTTGCATGGTACAGTGAAATAATATTAACAACAGGATATCTCTGAACACCTGATGGCAATCAATAGGTGCGTTGGATTAAAATTCCTGATGAAGGTCATGCGACCGAAACGTCGTTAATAAATATTTTTGATACCTTTTGCATAGATAGTGTGCGGGATTTGTTTTTTGTTTCACAGTGAAATAATATAAAATAGCAATATTAAAATTAATTAGCTAATTTTATTCTATTAACAAAAATGAGAAATGTTGGCAACGAACTATAATAAAATAACTTTGTTATTAAGCTAAAATTACTAAAACTAAAACTGAATGAATGAATAAATAAATAAATAATGAAAAAATAAAGCTAAACTGAAAAATTATAAAATCTAAAAATGACAAAAGCATAAAACATACTGAAATTGAAATAAAAACTGAAAATATATAGAAATAAAATCTAATTAAAATATTATTATATTATATTATATTATATTATATTATATTAATACATAAATAATACTAAAATAATACTGGATAGCATGTGGCATTTCTAGAAGAACTTGCAAATTTGCAGCCAGTTTGTGTTTTATAGTTTAAGGGCATTTGCATTGCTGCAAATAATATAAAATATCAATATTAACAAAACAAATTAGCAATTTTTTTTTCTATTAACAAACTGTAATAAAATAACTTTGTTAAGTTTTATTAAGCTAAAATTATTAAAACTAGAACTGACTGAATAAATAAATACATAAATACATAAATAAATAAATAAATAAATAAATAAAGTAAAAAAATAAAGAAACAAAAGCTAAAAATGACAAAGGCATAAAACATACTAAAATTTAAATAAAAACTGAAAATATATAGAAATTAAATCTAATTAAAATAATTATATTATATTATATTATATTATATTATATTATATTATAATACTAAAATCATACTGGATGTGGCATTTCTGAAAAAAAACTTAAAGAGGTCAAAGTCCATATTGCAGCCAGTGTGTGTTTTATGTATGGATAGTTTAAGGGCATTTGCATTGCTGCAACTTAATGGATCTGTCTGAATTATTCTAGCCCTTCTTAATAATCACATTCATATTCTTATCTGAGCTCTAAAGATAATCATTTTCCTCCTGGGCCTTATCAGTGTTTAAACTTCAGTCTTCTCATCTGTGAACAATTACCCATCGTGTTAACTCTAGTGTAGCAGCATATTTGGTATGATGACAGGTGTGAAAAAATACAGTAACTGGAGCCTATAATGGTGTGTTGACATTTTCACCGCCAAACACCAGTTCCATGTTTTCACCTTGTAGGATATGTGTTGAGTTGTGTTGCCAAACCATTAAACACACTGATGTATCCGTCAACACTCGTCTATTAGACCTCTTGTGCTTTTTGATAAACCGCACCGCTATTCTGTCTATCAAACTGTTCCCTGGGTTCATATTTACATCCAGGCACAATGTAACTCACAACATGTCGTGCATTTCAGCTCCATTTAATAACTAATTATTTATGTGATTTATGTTATTAGAGATGTACAACCTCATTTGCACACTGTACTGTAATGAGTGAAAAAAGATTTCATACACCTGCCTGAATGTAGGTGGGTGTGTGGTTAGAGCCACAGCATGTTATATGCCCTCAGAAATGTTTGTTTCTGTACTATTTACCCATAAGAAACACAAATCACAATAGAGATCTCTATAAAAACTCAATTACTTCTCTTAGACAGCAATGAGGGCAAATGGAGACCTTTGCATGTCTCCTAATCAGATGTCTCTTCTGAGAGAAAGATACCCTATATATATATATATATATATATATGTGTGTGTGTGTGTGTGTACAGTATTTTATTTATTTATTTATTTTTTTTATTTTTATTTTTTTTTGCTATTTCATGCACAAAAATGTATATTTCAGATGAATGCTGTTCATCAAAAAAATCTCGGGAAAAAAAATATCAAGCATCACAACTATTTTCAACATTGATAATAATAAGAAATGTTTCTTGAGCAGCAAATCAGCATATTATAATGATTTCTGAAGGATCATGACACTGAAGAAAATTCAGCTTTGTAGGAATAAATTACATTTTAAAATATATTCAAACAAAAACCAGTTATTTTAAATTACATAATATGACTGTTTTTACTGTATGTTTGATTAAATAAATGCAAAAAAAAAGAGTATCTGAAAAGATGACATCTGGGATTGTCTTTTTTTCAAGAGTATTATCTGAAAAGATTCTTCCCACTTTAGATGGTCTAAAGAGGGAAGCATCTTTTCAGGCAATACTCCTGGAAAAAAAAAGAAAGACAATCCCAGATGTTTCATTAACTTTTTTCCAGTTCAAATCATTTGAGTTGCTACCCACATTCATATTACAGCTGTGTTCTTTCAGTCTGTTAACAATTGACTCATATGTGTCTATTTTTATTTCTGTTGAAGAAACATCTGAGACAACATTCATACTTAGAATTAAACCCAGAAGTCTCCTGAGCTATGAAAATCAACATTTGAACAATAAAATCTTCCTGTGGGTGTTCAGTGACAAATGATCAAATAAGCAGCTGTAAAATTGTGTTTTTATATCAACGTGAATGAGTCATTTCGGTAATAGGCATTCATTTTAATAGCATCTCAGAGTCACAGTGTTACACTTTTCAGGGGAATCACCTACATATAGCTTATTTATTCCATCTGGGATAGAAGGAAATATTGTAACTGGAAAGAAATCACCTTTAATTTCTAAATAAATAATTGTTTTAGATGCTTCAGCATTATATGATAAATACAATAGTTCTCTCTCTTTCCCCCAAAGTAAACCTTGTTGTCGTGTCTCGTCATGCAAGTCTGTGATTACAGCCATCATGCATCATTTTGCTGGGCCAAACCTGGTCAATATGGAGTTTTCTTTTGCGATGCTTCATGCAGGTGAGCCGAAATTAAGTCTGCTTCAGTGATCAGGCCGAAAAGTGTAGCATGTGTCACTTTCCTCCATCTAGTTGTACTTATCGACTCTTTACTTTATCAACGCTTGTTTCTCATCAGCACTTTCCCGCGGACCTTCGACTGGCCGTCAGCGGGGACGTCTGCAGAAACGGCCCTCTATCACCTGCTCTCAGCTGGTGCTGATGCTTCTGATCGGAGCTTTGAAAGGTGTTACCGTAGTAACCGCACTTCCTCAGCAGTGCACCGTTAAAGGCTGTTGATTGATGGTCCAGAATCGTGACTGTCAGTGTACAGCAGCTAGCGTCTCACTGAGACTGTAAAGAGTTGATTAGTGAGTTTATTTAGATATTTGTTTTGTTTTTGGTATTTTTAGGACTGGGGCTTTAAGGAGCATGTAGTTAGAGATGGATTCACAGTGATGACTGTAGCATGCTGACAGCAGCATGAAAGACTGTTAGCATGGTAAACACTTTTCTCATTTGTTAATACATCCTTATTAAAACATCAGTAGAGCCATCAACCATCAACGCACCACCTGTGTAACAAAATTAATATTACTGTCAGACTTCAGATCACCTGCCATCATGGTTGCATTTATTATCTATAATCCATACAAGCCCCCCCCATAAAAATTTTGTTAAATGAAAAGTTAAAAAGTAGTATGATCGGTTTATCTGCTGAATATTTGTTAATTAACCAGTGGATGGCAAAATTCAGTATGGAAATTTGGCTGATCCTTGACGTGATCATGGACAGCAACGCAAAGTTGATTCTGATTTCTGCAGCAAATGAGAATCTATAAAATTATTATATTTGGAGACATAGGTGTTAATGTTTTTCAGTTTTGTTCAAGGTAATTAAAAAAAGTTTTTCAACAACTGAGGAATATGTAAAAATATGGTATTTGAGGGAAAAAATTGCCCCTGCTGTTGGGGCTAAAGGCACAATAATTCACACTGACTGACTTCTCCATTTGTTGACATGTTTAGATTCAGATGGTAAATATAATTTATTAAGTCGAGTGTCTACTTTAGAGATAATCATCGTATTTATAATGAAAACATCACAATTAAAAAAAAATAATATTAATTTATTTCATGTAAGTGTGCACTATTTACAGATTTGTGCAGATTTGTCCTTGTTCTATTCAGCACATTTAATTACTACATTTATGAAATATAAATATTATACAAATATATAGTATATAAATATTCTTAAATATAAATGTTGCCAAAAATACATGATGTGAGTAAATGATGATAGAATTTTAATTTTGGGGTGAACTGTACCTTTAACTGCTCAGGTTAAAGTTAGCATGCAATGAAATTTCACCCATTCTATTTTACCCATGTAATTTCTTAATGCAATTTTTACATTAAAATGCCATTTTTCTAATTAAAATGCCATTACTTGATCTTCTCTTTAGTCCTATGCTGGATTTCTTCAATCATACAGTTGACATTTTATACAATCGACTACAAGCTGATATTAAAATTTGCCTCAATCCAATCAAGAACCAATTCGTAGAAACAAATTTCCATCCTACTTTTTCTTTCTTTCTTTCTTTCTTTCTTTCTTTCTTTCTTAATAACCCATTTCACTCTGATGTACGTCACAGTTTGGAAGAAAGCTTTAAAGACTTTAAAGACAGAAAATTCCGTCATCATTTACTCACCCTCATGTTTTTCCAAACCTGTATGAGTGTCTTTCTTCTGTTGAACACAAAAGAAGATATGTTGAAGAATGTGGGTAACTAAACAGTTGCTGGTAGCCATGTACTTCCATAGTAAGGGAAAAAATAGGAAGTCAATGGCTACCAGTTACCAACATTCTTCAAAATACTTCTTTTATGTTTAATAGAAGAAAGAAACTCATACAGGTTTGAAACAACATTAAGGTGAGTAAATGATGACAAAACTTAAATTTTTGGTTAACTATCCCTTTAACATGCCTACCTGTTAGAAAGTGAACCCGTTGTGCTGTGTGTACAGATCAATATCAGAACCGTATCTTCCATACAATCACTGACCGGTTATAGGCATGTTATATAATTCCTGATGTTATCTCTCACAGATGGATTAATAAATGATAATATGGTCACTTTGTTAAATGGTGAGCCTAATTACACAGATTCTATGCACATATTAGCCTATGCTAATCACAGGATTAACCTCAGGGCCAAAGGTTTCATTCGCTCTTCACCAAGGTGATTACTGTAATGAGACCTGAGAACTTATTCATCTGTGAATTTTGTGATATAGAAACCATTTGCATACATGTATCAAAGCATGACGGTAAGCAAATATTCAGGCGGGATTTTCAGGGATGCATTCATCAGGTTTTGGCCTTTTGTTCGGAGGGAATCAAGGTGCATGAAGTTATTTATAGATGAAGAACAATTTGCTCAGTAATGACATCAGGCCATGCATCATTTCTCCCAGACGAGCGTTAGCATTTGTGGCAAGGCCCATTAACACATTATAATGGAACTGTGACATTGACATGCCTCGGAGGGTAGACGCGCTCACGCTCGCTCGCCTTCTATTAACATAGATCACAGCTTGTGTACGCTGATTGATAGAACATCCTTGTTTTATTTATGCTATTGTTAGCCGCAGGTAAATACGGCAGCGTAATCCGGGCCCGTCGCTCACATTCCCCACAGGAGCAAAGGCCCTATCAGAGATCTGTTTCCGACCTCTGGCCAGCCAACCGGAAAATTATCCATTGTGGATTCATTCAGAAGTGTGTTTGTGTTTGAGTGCCAGGCCGTGCATGTCTGTGTGCATTGGGGAGTGATTGTAAATTGATGGAAATTGCGAATAAGTTTGTAAATGATAAACAAAACCCTGACATGCTGTCTGATATCCTCCACTGCCCGTTTGTTTGCTGGTTACTGTGGAGCGCTTGCAAGCTGGGTGTTACAGTTATGCTTTTTACACATTCAGTTTTGGAAACTGATTTTAAGACAAAAGTGAACATGCTGGATGTCTGAGCAGCTGTTGTGCATGAAACAAAAGAGAATGGTGATTTATACGGCCAGAAAGTACAAATCAATCACATGACACCACAGAGTAAAAAAAAGAAGGACATTTTGACTTTATTTTCAGAATTGCAACATTATTTTTTGCAATTGTGTCTTTATATTTCATAAGTTTGACTAATATCTCAATTTTAATTTACCTCAAAACAGGTTGTTTTTTTTTTTCGATTGCAGATGCAATCTCAAAATTGCAAAATTGTAATCCCAAAATTGCAAAATTTCTTATTTTAAACTTTTTAGTTACCTTTTTTTTTACTCTGAGTCAGAGATCGAGTTAATTGAATGATATACCAAAAAAAAGGTAATGTAATTAAGCTATACAATTTATGTCATTGTTCAAATATTGCAAGAATAAAATCAAAAATGCCTTTCTTTACTGTACTGAATGATTTAGGCTACATTCACATGCTGCAAAACAGTAATTACATTTAAAATACTTTTCTTATTTTATGTCGTTTCTTATGTTGAACAGTTTTTCTGCTTAATATTTTGGTGGAAACTAGAATAATCTATTTAAACTCAACATAAATGAATACACCCCCTCTGAAACTTCAATTCAGTAATTAATCTTTACTTAGAAAACATATTAGGGTTCTTTGGATAATGTTATAATTGTTCCAGCAAGCCTACTTTATCAATTAGAAATTAGAAAAGATGCACGTCAAAATTATGCAGGAAAATAAGATTTTCTTATCAAAGAGATAAAATGCTGTTTTGCAAAAAATAACTACACCCTCTAGAAAGTTACAAAATAAAACTAAATAAAAGGTTAATAGCTACTTTTGATCAACAGATAATTCTGTTGAGCCAAAATATTTAAAGAAGAGTAATTTCTTGACAATTAAAAGTGTTGTATAGCCCACGGAAATCATCCTCACACTTAATGCTGAAAATGTCAGAGAACTGTCAGAAGACTTATTTTTGCAAAGAAGAGGACAGTGCTACAAATCATTGTTTTAAGTCTGAAAATCTAGCAAAAGTAACACAGAAATTCAAAAACAATGGACTTGTGACAAGGCCCCTGAAATATAAGGCCTTTACTTTAAGCTTTCATTTCATGATAAGTGATTTTTTGCTAGGAAAAAAGCATGAGAAATACCAAGCAAGTGTCTCGGAGCTGGCAAAAGCTATGAAAAGAGTGACTGTATCATCTCACGCAGTAAGATGCAATGTGCAGAAGTGAAATGCATGGTTGTTGTCTACACCAGAACTACCTACTGTAGCAAAAGCACAACAAACTCATTTAGCCTTTCCCAAAGCTCATATTTACAAAATATAGACTTTTGGGAACCCATACTTTGGCATCATGAGACCAAGTCAATCATTTTGGATCTAATAGCATCCAAAATGCTATGGCAGTGTGAGAAAGTTGTGCCTTATCAATGGTGTCATGAATTCACACACCACTGTGTGATGTAATACTCATAAAGTACACGTTTGTTTTATTTAATCAAGAGTGTACTATTTCTGCAACCTTTCATTTAAACAAAATTGTCTAATTTAATTATTTTACAGACATTAATGACATATATATCATTTTATGTATGTGTTAATTAAAATTTCAATTTCAATTACAATTCAAGTGTTCAGAGGGAGTGTACTCGTTTATGCTGAGTACTGTACATGTATAGTTTATATACATTATATGCCCTTGGAGACGTGAATGATCTTGAATGCATTTCTGTGAGTAATTCATCATCATTTTTGAAGTGAAATCATAAACCTGCCTGTCTAAACTCAAGAATGTGGCTTGGTCTCAAGCCACTGTTTGTTCAGTAATACAACACACTTGACAGCGGGTCTTAAGCCCCTCGCAATCAGTCTGCATGGTAATATGATTTTATGTGCATTTGCTCAATTTATGAACATATTTCTGTGAATGATGCAATTCTTTGAATGAACTTCAGGAATATACAAAATTAATATGAAGAACATCTGTGTGTGTGTTTCTGCACCATCTGTGTCTGGATCTGTTTGATGTTAAATCTCAGTCCGCAAACATGCAAGAGATAATGTGCGGTTAACTGGTCAATACTGCCAAATGAACCCAGACAGGGTGATCAGGACTGAGGATATCTCTCAGCTACCAAATCCCACAATTCCACCCTGACTCATATTCCTCGGAAGTGCACCGTCAGTCCACTTCCTGTTGAGCGACAGCCTTCCTCCGGTTTTCAACAGTCAGTTTCTTTTGAGTATTTGGACTTCTTCACCCTGTTCTCCAGCTAGGGTAACTGTTAAACTAACAGTTGATAAAGCAAAAAGACTCTGAAGATCTTGTCTACACAAGGGTTGCTAAAGGCAGCATGGCTGGCAGTATTTTGCTATTATCTCTATAAGTGAGTGATTGTGGTGTGAGAGGTCCTGGTGTGCAGGCAGAAGAGTCAGTCAATACCTTAAATGAATCAATCAGCCAGTGAGACATGGACATGAGCTGGGGTTTTTCTGTATTTCTGCTTAGAGGAGCTGTTCTCCACTTTTCACAGTAACTCATCTGTATGGTTTAAGATACAGTGTTGTTCTGCTCTACCTGTGATCAGATTTCTTTAGCTGGCATCATGTAAGGAGGCTCTAGGGAGGCATTGATTTCTAGCAAATGCGCCTTTATTTCCCGTTCTCAGGTTTTATAGCCTATAGCCAGGATTCAGTCCTTGATATTGGATGGATCTGTGGATCTATGGTTATATTGGTGTTTTTCTGAAAGCTACACTGTTTTTTTTTTTTTTCTTGGTTCAATGAATACTTTTATCTCAAAAGATCAAGGAAAAAATAATTCCTTACATGTTGGCCCCCTTTAAAAGTGAATGAATGAATAAATAAATAAATACAATCATATATATATATATATATATACACAGTGTCTTGCAGAAGTATTCAAACCCCTTCATTTTTTCACGTTTTGTTATGTTGCAGTTTTATGTTAAACTGCATTAAATTACTTTTTTTTTCCACATCAATCTACACTCCATACACCATAATGACAAAGCGAAAACAGAACTGTCACAACTTTGTAAATTTATAAAAAATAAAAAATCTGAAATAAGTATGTTGCATAAGTATTCAAACCCTTAACTCAGTACTTAGCTGAAGCACCTTTATAGCCTCAAGTCTTTTTTGTTTGATGTGACAAGCTTTGCTCATCATCATTTGGCAATTATCTGCCATTCTTCTCCTCACCTCTTCACCTCTCAAGCTCTGTCGGGTTGGATGAGGGACAGATGCACATTTTCAGGTTTCTCCAGAAATATTTGATTGGGTTCAATCCCAGGCTGTAGCTGGGCCACTCAAGGACATTCACAGAGTTGTCTATAAGCCACTCTTGCTGTGTGTTTAGGGTCATTGTCCTGTTGGAAGGTAAACCTTCTGCCCAGTCTGAGGTTCTGAATGCTCTGGACTGGGTTTCCATTAAGGCTATCTCTATATTTATTAAGATGTGTGTGCCATTCCAAATCATACCCATTCAATTGAATTTGCTACAGGTTAACTACACTTGAAGTGTAGTAACATCTACAAGCAATATGAATGCTCTTGAGCTAAATTTCAGCTGTCCCAGATAAGGGTTTGAATACTTATGCAATGGAATCATTTAAGTTTTTTATGTTTAATAAATTTGCAAAGATGTTAAAAACCTGTTATTTGCTTTGTCATTATGGTGAGTAGAGTGTAGATTGTTGTGGGAAAAAAAAGTAATTTAAAGCAGTTTAACATAAGGCTGCAACAACAAAACGGGGAAAAAATGAAGGGGTTTGAATACTTCTGCAAGACACTGTGTATATATATTTTTTTATATATATATTTTTTTCAATAATTAAAATAAAGATTAAATACATGCATACATGCATAAAATTAAAACAAATAATATCAGAGAGAATATATATATGACACACGTGTGTGTGTGTGTGTGTGTGTGTATCTGTCTGTGTCTGTGTGTGTGCTTTGCAACCATTGTTGTTACTGTTAACTAAAAAAAACTAAACTTAAATCTAACTAAAAAAAAAATTCAATATTGAAGATTAAATAAAATAAAAAAGTTCAAGTACTAAATTTACTAAAACTAAAACCAAAATAAAAAAAAAAATAAATTAAAGAAAAAATTAAAGAAAAAACTAATAACATTTGATGTTAATTTACCATTTTTGTGCTGCAGAAAATCTCTTGTCAACACAATAACATCTTGTGCATTAAAACATACTTGGCAGGTTATTCATAATTTTCTTAGCTGGCTCTGTCTGTTAATATAAACACATTTGTTGCACAGTCAAATAAACATCAGCTGAGATACTCCAGGCAATTTTCTTCTAAATCATAAGATAAAAAGAAAACATTGAGGTTGAAGGTGGTCTTTTCCCAGGCTGATGATAATGTGTCTTTAGCCTGCGAGGGATTTGTGATGAATGGATTAATATCTTTAGATGAGATGTGTAGAGCAATTTGCAGAAAAATAAATTAAGGTAAAGTATGGACATTTGGGGAAGTCTCGGAACAGGGAGAATCTGTCATGAGCAGATGACGCTGTCCGCATGGACTCCTTTAAAAGAACAGCATTTATTTGAAGCATCTGAATAATAGCAATTTATTGCATCCTTGCTGAATAAAAGTATTAATCTTTTTCAGAAAGAAAAAAAAAAAAAAAAAAAAAACCTTACCCCAATTTTTTTTAGAACATCTAAAACATTTTAGAACATCTAAAAAAAAAAATCATAATTTTACTCAAAATTTGAGTAAAAACTGAAAAATTTGAACTTTAGAACTGATGCTCATGTTCTTCAATGTGATTTGCTCAATGAGCTTTTTTTTTTTTTTTTGGTGAATTTAATTGTCTCATGAAAACAAATAAAGAGATCAGTGTGCTCTACCAAGGGATGCAGAGGTCCATAAATATTTAAATTACCACTAAAATAAAACAAAACAAAATAAAATAAAATTTGTTAAGTGACCTGGAAACAATGCAGAATCAAAATTTTCTTTGATTTCTTTTTCTTTTTCTTTCTTTCTTTCTTTCTTTCTTTCTTTTTCTTTCTTTCTTTCTTTCTTTCAAAATTCTAAAACTTTGTTTATTTGCTGTGCAAATTTAAGTGCTAAACTACCAGATTTTTAATATGGTTTTAGATCTTATTTTCTTGTTATTTCAACAACTTTTGAACTTAATTTTGTCATCACTCACCATTTCTTTGGAAAATAAGTTCTTTCTTTCTAAAGTTTCTTAATATAGAATGGTACATAGGCTGGAACATTGACTATTTCTGCTCTGATGGTCAAAGGCTTTGGCCTATAAAAACAGGTTTTGCTCAGTAGAAACAAAAATTAGAGGAGACATTACTCATACTTCACTTCCCCAAACATTACAAATTTAGCTGTGGATGTGGACCGTTACCCCTAATAAAACCCACCACAATGACATCTTCACCCCCCACGGGTGTCAGAATCCAGAAAACAAAATGTCTGCACTCTCTAGTTTATGCCACAAATCTAGATTAAAAATGATGTGAGGTGTCACCTCGCAACCAGTGCTGGAGTGGACCCTCGCAAACCTTACACCTTGTTACCACCTTGTTATCACCTCACAGCGCCTGCAGCCTGCAGCTTCCCCACGTCTGAGCTGCTGTCTCCGGCGTGGCTACTGAGAGCTGGAGCCAGACTGAGCCTGGAGCAGATGGACCTGTGTGTGTGTGAGTGTGAGTGTGTGGCTGACTGACGAGTCATCTGGTTGACTGAGCCTCAACATGTCCATTTCAGTCCTGCAGACTAACCCACACATATGAATTCACACTCACACACACAGAATGGATAACAGGTTTAAAAAGAGACATGGCTCTAGAGGCTTGCTGCAATAAACACACTAACTGTCTACAGTCACAGTTTCAAGCTGATTTAAAGAAAATGTGGCTCTGCTGCAAATAATAATAACATTTTCTCATTCATTGATTTTTTTCCAAAGTAAAAATTGGAAGGGATGGACCACTTGTAGAAAAATGAAAGTGAGAAGTTGCAGTACATGCATTATGGTAGTTAACAGAATGAAAGTCCCTGCTTTGAGTTTAAAAGAACCAATTATATTTTTAATAAAGGTGACGCATATTTAGCTGGAGGTTTGCAATTGTTTTAGCAATCACCTTAAAGTTATAAAATCAATGCAATCTGCCAAATTAAGATGCAAATGTCCACAAATATTAATCATTGAAAAAAAAAAAAAAAGTTAAATAAAAAATAAAAGGTGTGGTAGTGTACTAATCCAAATTTAGCCTGTGTTTTAGAAGTCCTTGCAGACACACTGTAAAAAAAAAAATCACTGTAAAAATTTCACACTGTTAAAAACATCCAAAAATTCACACTTTTGCATTTGGCAGATGCTCTCATCCAAAGTGAGCACTGCATTCAAGGAACACATTTACATTTGATCAGCTCTTGCTTTCCCTGGGAATCGAACCCACAACCTTACATAGCTACCTATGAATGACTGAGAAAATAAATAAATAAATGGCTGCCAATTCTGTTCAATATACTAAGATTTTGCCTGGCTTCAAATCACTGGAATATAATAAGTCAAGATAACTTTGATAATATTTTTAACACCACTTTTATGGTGTTTTTGCATAACTTTTGAAGTTTTGTAACTTTATGGAAAGTGTGAGGAGTGCATTATTCACAATTTCCCCTTTTGTGTTTTACAGAAGAAAGAAAGTCATATGGATTTGAAATGACATGATGAGTAAATGATGACACAATGTTCATTTTTTGGGAAATCTAGCCCTTTAAAGTTAACTTCACTGCAACATTTCATTTTTTGTGAACAATTTATACAAGTATTACATTAGAAGTTTGAGAATTTTTGAAAGTAACATAAAATAGTAGGCATATGACTGCTACTATTGATGCTAAGACCAGAGAGATAACGCCATACAGGAGATGTAATCATATCACCCACTGTCAAATCGAGAGAAAATTGTATGAGAGAACTATGAAGGACAAATCTGGTACTATGATCTTACAATCTCATCATTTCAGGTGGGGCTACAATGGGCTTTCTGTTCCTTTCATTTCTATTCATTGTATGCAAATACAAGAGAGCATAAATACAAGCACGTGGGTTAGTTTTTTGCTGCCTACACAAGTTGAAATTTGCAACAGAGTATGACATATAATTTTTCTCATATTCATTATAGGGTAACAGCCAAGTCATTTTGCATGCTTTACACCTAGTGCAACCGCAGCTTTACTCCTACAGAGATGATCACACTGTACAAACACATCTGAAATGAATCAAATTGAACAGTATAAAACTGTGAAGGATGAAAAGTCCGTTCAAGGCCCTTTCGTAACATTTCTGATCTCAAAACATTTATTGACTCTCCAGTAAATAACATGAAAGTGCACTGTACTGTTTCTAAATGACATCCACTCAAACAAATTAATAAATAATAAACACAGTAAGGATTCGTTAAAATGCTTCAGTATTTTACACCTGAGATTAAGTCAGTAAGATTTTTTTTTGAGCAAGGATGTGTTACTTTGAGCAAAAGTGACCGTAAAGCCTTTTATGATGTTAAAAAAAGATTTCTATTTTTTAAGATTTCTATCCTGAAAAATGAAATCATGATTTCCATAAAAAAATATTTCACAGCACAACTGTCAACTAGGGCTGTCGCGATAACCGCAATATCGCAATACCGCGCTATTGACGAGCATAACCACCGAGGAATGCAACAACCGCAGCAACCGCGATATTTCGTGTTTTCTTTTGAATAAATAATAATAATAATCTTAAGGTTATGCCCTTCTCGTTTTACACTTCGTGCATGTGTACTGAATATTAGTAATGATAACAATGTGCACCATGCTGATTTGTACAGAGGCTCAGTAAATTTGCACTTAAGCCTAAACAAACAGCGAATGAGAGAGAGATCGACTGAGCGCGTGCGATTACCCGAGTCTGTCCTTCAGGCCAAGTCATGTATATTTGTGAAAACAGGTTGCCATGTCCAAGGAAAACGAAATCTGTCTTAGCATCAACGCATTGCTGGTCAACTGAGCCTTTAAAAATTGGCGCTCAAAGTTAAAATGATTTCAACAACGTGTTTCATCTCTCTTTGAATGAATCAGCGTTTTTGAACGTGTAGTTGAATGAACGGTTTAAAGACTCACTCAAAGACAGTCTCTTGCCACCACCTAGAACCCGCTCCCAGCCCGTCTAGAACACGCAGGTGAAATATCAACAGAAAAAGTCTTGTCATTCAGATTCGAGGATCAGAACTAACTGTTATATAGGCTAAATAGACTAACGATCTTATTGTCAGGTTTATGTTTTGTTATGTGGATTTTGTCATTCTCTTCTGTTTACTTCACTTCCTGTTTCAACGCGATTTAGTTTCGGTTTCATTGGTTTCTTACATCGTAACACATACACACAGATTATATATATATATATATATATATATGCGGTAATACCGCATACCGCGCTATTGAGCCACTCAAAATTACCGCGAGGGGAATTCCTTCACTGCAACAGCCCTACTGTCAACTGTCTTCCACATTGATAATAACAGCAAAGTAGCAAATAAACATATTAGAATGATTTCTGAAGGATCATGTGTCACTGAAGACTGGAGTAATGATTCTGAAAATGCAACTTTGCATCACAGGAATGAATTGCATTTTAAAATATATTCAAACAGAAAACAGTTGTTTTAAATGTGAATATTTCTCAATATTTTTATTTATGAAAGCAGTATTTTTCCAGACACAAGCACTGACTGACTGACTAGGCAGTGAGGCACAAACTCTATCTATCTGTCTCTCTCACTTTCTTTTCCTCTGTCTCTGAATAGACGTGGTGTGTATTTCAGTAATTTTCAGGAAGTGAGGTGCTAGGGTGGGTATGTTAATTTGCCAAGGCAATTAACACTTAACACCCAGAGGACATTTAACTTTCTGGGTATATTAATTATGCACTTTGTACATACTAAAATATCCTCTTATCCTTAAGAAAATGTACTAATTAGGCCCGAAATACAGCAGAAATTTGTTGTTGTAGCAGAAATGTTGAAAATAAAATATTTGAAAGTAAGCCAAGAGTGTCGTCACTCCAGCCTGTTCTAAAAGCATCTTCTCCTTCATTTTGTGTCTTTTATTTCTCCTCATTTTCTCTCCAGTCTTGTAGACATGATAATGATGTAACATGTTATTTAATATTCATGAATCTCTGGAACAATGAATGGTGCATTAAAGCAATAGCCAAAAATAAAACCAAAAATGATAGCCAAATTAACCCTCAAGTTGAGTTCTGGTCATTTGGCCCCGGACAGGATTTTCTTTTTCCAAAAATTCTAGTTATATAAATCACAAGAATATGTAAACATCACCAGAAATGTTCATTTTTGTACTTTTTGGAATTTCCCCCTCACCTTGTAACACCTGTGGCGTTTCCAATGAATATTGCTTAGAAATTTCTTGCTATATCATTACCAAATATTGGATTCAACTTTTTGTCAGTTTGTTTTCTTCCAATTAGCACAGACTTTGTATTTCTTTTGGAAACTGATTTATCATAGCCCTTATTGAGCTCGGTTTTGGAGTGAGGATTGACAAAATTTGAAGGTATTTTTGTTAACACTTTAGCATAGGAACCAATTCTCACTATTAACTAGATGCTTATTAACATCCCTATTATTAACATACTGGCTGTATATTACTACTTATAATGCACATATAAACATATCAAATGATTTCAGATGACTCAGAATATAGCTTATCAATTGTACGGACTACATTTACACCATTTTTTGTACACTTACATTAGAGACTGTTGTTGTATGGAAAACAGCTGCATAAAAGTTTCTCCTTTTGTGTTTCCTCTCTCACACAAACTCCTCTTCTGACTTTTTCTGTCATGTTGTCAACAAGCAAGCTTTGTTTCACAAATAAAGCATATAATACATAATCACCAGATACAACATTTCATTAAACATCACTATCCCACACAGATACACTGCAATTAATCGCTACTCCTAGTAGTTCTCCTAAGCCATGCAATAGCAAAATATAATAGGCTTTCTGTCCAGTACTGCTTGGTAAATCAATGCCCTATTACCAGAGCTGAGGAGAGATTTGCAAATGAACACAGCTCCATGTCAGTGCTACACAGGACAGCGAAGAGACGGACACACTGACTGACTGAGATCCCTTTAAAGTAAATCATAATAAGCTGCAATAACTGTTTTAATGGCAGGACCGAGCTCAGCCTGTGGGTGTTTTCTGGGGTGATGTAACGTGTAGGACATATTTTGAAACATAAGGAGAAATATCTGAAACAAGAAGCATTTAAACAGAAACACGCCAGCTGAAGCTGTTTCACTAAAGCATGTTAGTGTGAGACTTACATTGAATTTAAAGGTGCTGTAAGTGATTTTTTTATTTTTATTTTTTTGCAGTACTACACATAAAATGCTTATTCCTGCACAAACAGAGATAGAGATATCATGCTAGACTTAAAGTCAGCACACAAGGAAAAACATATGCTGCTGGAAAGTTCCTATTTATTAAAATTAATTAGGTGCACATTAGGTGTTTCACTTATGTTTTATCAATTTATGCACGTATTTACTGCCATAGAGAATGATGGAAAAGACCATATCCTTATACAACAGCTAAATGAGCAGTATTTTCCAGCTAATTGCATCATTATTCTTCATTAACATCACACAAAATGTGTACAAGCTAAATTGCACTGTTGTATTATGATCAATATCAAAATATCAATCATTCTTTAGAGGCATTGTTCACACTTAAATTGAAAAACTGCTGAAAATGTACTCACTCTCAAGCCATCCAAGATTCAGATGAGTTTGTTTCTCCATATGAACAGATTTGGAAAATTTTAGCATTACATCACTTGCTCACCAATGAATCCTCTGCAGTGAATGGGTGCCGTCAAAATGAGAGTCCAAACAGCTGATAAAAACATCACAATAATCGATAAGTAATCCACAGAAAAAAAGTAAACCATGGCTTCTGGCCAAAATACCAGTCCATATACCATAATAAAACTTAAAGCATTCATTTTTGAGTGAACTTTTCCTTTAATTGACAAACCACCAATTCAGAAAGTTTCTCTATTGATAACTGACTTCATAGTGCTGTAGCTGTCACTCATGTGTGCTCATCTCATAAGCAATACCATTTCAACATGACTTGAATGCATTGTAATTACATTGAATGTTTTAAGAGCCTTCAAATATGAAACACAAACAAACGAACAAGTAAATAAATACAGAAATCTAATAAATAAATAATACAAATATTATACATATACATATACAATATATATATATATATATATAGTATATGTATATGTATATATATATAGACATTAATAATTAACCATTAATAAAAATAAAATTAATAAAACAATTATAAATAAATCAATTAATTAATTATAAATAAATAATTGATTTTTAATTCAATTATTTGTTTTAATTCAATTTTTAATTTTATTTATTTTTATTGTATTTTACATTTAACTGGAAATAGACTAATCTAGAATGGTGTAACTGCCTCATCTACCAGCAGAGGCAAACTGGACCATGCTAATAAGTCTAACTGTAAACCATAAATGATACAAAAGCTTCTGGTGAGCAGTTGTCATTTCACACATTCAGGGGTTGCTGGCATATCTTTGGATGGTGGGTTATGGAGAGAGGACATGTATAGTTTAAGGTAAAACATATCAAAACGACTGAAATCGTACAGCACTGAGTCTGCTGAGAACTTGTCTCTTGTTATCGATAGTGGATATGACACAGCTGTCTGCTGGGAGTGAGTGTATTAGATATTCATTCACATCATTATAAAGACCTTCCATTTCAACACAAGTGTAAATGGCAGATGGGCCTTTCTCACAAAACTGATGCTCTCCTCTTCAGTTCTGTTGACACTGACAAATTCCACCTGCAAATCAGGTATGGAGACCATTGTTCTGGTCTCCTCGCAAAAAAATTATAAGAGAAGTAGGTTGGTACTCCTTATGGAATTCTGAGCATCAGCTCATGGAGTGAGAGATACATCCGTGAGATTTCCAGGGATGAGTTCTAATCTTAGAAGATCCGTTTACAATTCTAGTCACTGCAGCGACTGACGCGAGATTGCCAGAGGGGCCGTAAATGTGTCTTATTCTTTGTGTCATCTGCTGAGGTCATAGTTCAGGGTTTATGTATGTAGTAGTGCTCAATTCATCTATGTGCTGTTTACTCTGGGCAGCTCTGGACACAGTCGCAGTGTGAGATGCGGTCAGAGGTACACGCTCTCAGCACTGAGGCTGTTTGTCCAGAGCAGCGGTCATGTCACTCACTCTCACAGCAAATACAGAGAACAGACTCAAGCTAACAAAGAAGAGACGACTGCCGATAATTGAGTTTATTTCAGATAGACAGGATTGAAGAGTGTGGAGAACATGGCAAAGTTTGATAGTGTTGTTCTATCTATCTATCTATCTATCTATCTATCTATCTATCTATCTATCTATCTATCTATCCATCTATCCATCTATCTATCGTTCTATCGTTCTATCGTTCTGTAGTTCTATCGGCCCATCTAACTATCTTTATGTTAAAGCTATCTGTCTCAGTTTTTCTGTCTATCTGTTAAGCCAGCCATCCATCATCCATCATTTCATCATCTATTTTTCTGTCCATCCATCCATTGTTCTATCTATCTATCTATCTATCTATCTATCTATCTATCTATCTATCTATCTATCTATCTATCTATCTATCTATCTATCCATCCATCCATCCATCGTTTTATCGCTCTATCATTCTATATATCGTTCTATCTGCCCATCTAAAAGCTATCTATCTGTCTGTCTGTCTTTCTGTAACCATTCTTCCATCATTTCATATATCTATCTTTCGGTCTATCTATCCATTCATTGTTTTATCCATCATCCATCCACTGTTCTATCTATCTATCTATCTATCTATCTATCTATCTATCTATCTATCTATCTATCTATCTATCTATCTATCATTCCATCCATCGTTTTATCCATCATCCACCCGTCATTCTAGCCATCACTCTATCTACTCTAAATATCTTTGTTCACCATCCATCAGTTCATCTCTCTTCTGTCCATCCATCCATCTGCCATCTGTCTATCTATTGTTCTGTCATTTTATCCATCATTCTGTTATTTGATCTATCATCCTATTTATCATCTATCCATCTCCACTTCATTCAAAATACAATTATGCATCCTTGCTACCTCATTTTATATTCAGTTCAAATTCAGAAACTGAATTAGAATTTTAAACAGGCATTTTAAATTCAGTTTAAAATGGTCACAACCTTGATATAGGTAATTCAGATAAGTGTTTTGGTTTCTGGGTTTTCTTAAAAAACTAGAACATTATAAGTTCTTTGAGGAACTTGAAAGAAAATAAAATCTACATGGTGGTTTTTATGCTTATTAGTGAATCAATTTGTCAACTTAGCAACATGTCAGTGTCAAAGTCTATTGGAATCAACTGTCAGGAATTTTAACGAACATATAAATGTAAAAAGCTGTTACATGATCAAACAAGCCAAAACAAAAAAGCGAGGCGCCTTGCAGGCTGTTGTCTACGTAGGCAACTTCCTTCTAAGGCAGCATCCAATTCCTAAGTGAAATGGAACTTCAGAAGTGACTGATTTGGAACATTCCAGCAAGCCTTTGTAGAGTGTTCCAAATTGGTCACATATGAGGTTCAGTGTTTGATCATCTGCAAAAATGTGATGAAAACCTACAAAACTAAGGCAGATGCAGGCCAACCACTCTGTGTTTTTACTTTCACTTTATTTTTGTTTCAGAGAAAAAGCATAATGAAAGGCGAGGGGTAAATGCCTGTCCTCTATCCACTGCTGGAGACACTGTGTGGAGGAGACACATGCTGACACAAGCTGCCCGCCACAGAGACACACTGAGCCCGGTCTGTTCAACAGCGGATGGGCGCCTCAGTTGGGTGCCTGATTAGAAATATGGTTAATTTTCAGCAAAATCTGGCTTCCTCCTAGACAGCTAAAACAGAGCTAACACACAGTAGTGGGACGACCCCAACCGCTAAGTAATGGGTGGGACAGTTCGAGTTTTACTTGTGTAGAATGTACATTCATGGACATATGAAGAACAGGTGCAGGAGTCAATGTTCGGTCACTGTCAGCAAGAAAAGACTTTAAAAACTTTGAGAAAGCACAAAACGATGGCATGACTGAACAAAATATGCTAACCAAACAAAGATAGGTACTTCAGAAGCATTGCTTGCATGTTACATCACTCTTCTACTCCTAAAATGTACAGTATGTTTATATGAAGTTGTGCTGCTTTCATGAAAACATTTAAGACTAAATGTGTATCTTTTAAAGGTGCTGTAAGCATTTTTTTTTTTAAATCACACATCATTTTTATTATAGTCATTGCTGAAACAGATGTCCTAGAAATTACACTTTGAGCCAATCAGAAAACCGCTTTGCCGTTAGGACGTCAACTTTTTTTTTTTTTTTTGCCATTGTGCAACTTTTTAATATAAATGGTGAGAAAAAGAGACAGCAAAAGAGGGGGAAACAGGATTTGGAAAGAAGTTTTGTTTTAATGGTAGTGTACATGGTTTACAAGAACATGTTGCATTGTTGCGTTACCACCTGATGACTGAATCAATGTCAACTGTTGATGTCAGCTGCTGATAGTTTCACATTTGTGACCATCTGCTGCCCATCGTAAAAAGCACCACCCTTGAGTCTGGCAGAACAAATAGAGCACAAAGCCAGAGCTGGGTCACCTTAAAGGGATAGTCCATCCACAAAAGAAAATTCTGTCATTATTTACTCACATTCATGTCAGAATTTTAGGACAAAAAAGGAGAAGTTTTGAAGAATTTGTACACAAATCTTCTACATACACCATAGTGAAAATGTCTGCCAAGCTTAAAAAAAAGAAAGAAAGGCAGCAGTCCAAAGAACTTGTGCGCTGTATGTAAAGATTTCTGAAGTCATACAATAACTGTGTTTGACAGAAATTCAGTCATTATTCACTGAATAGTCCAAAATAAAGGTTCCAAAAAGGGCAGTTTCTCAGTGATGCCATAGAAGAATCACTCTGGGTTCCCTTAGAGAACCTTTTAGAGAAATATTCTTTAAGAACATTTTTTTTTTTCTTAGTGTGAAGAACTGTTTTCCACTGTAAAACTTTTTGTGCAATGGAAAGGTTCCAAGGATGTTAAAGGTTCTTTATGGAACCACTGATGCAATGAAGAAAATTTATTTTTAAGAGTGTATACAATCAAATATAGGCATCAAATGGTGCCATGTTTGATTTGAAACCTTCAACCAAGAAGATTTTCTGTGGATAACAACCTAAATTTCAGTCTTTTCTTCACACATAGCTGTTGCATGGCTTCAGCAGACTTAGAAAATAGCATACAACTTTTATGTCGGCTTGACAAACATAAAAAATTCTCCTTTTGTGTTCTACTCACAAAACAACAGCACACAGGTTTGGCACGACATGAGGGTGAGTAAATAACAACCGAATTTTCTTTGCTGGCTGAACTATTCCTCTAATCGCCCTCGTCACCAGAGACCTGAGAAAGCAGGAGAAAGGCAAGGAGGAGGTGAAGAGGAGAGGAGCAGAGTGCTGAGAAAGCGTCTGGCCGGTATCCGCAGACATGATTCCCCAGCCTTTCTTAATTACATTGTGCAGTACAACGTGAAAAGGTGTCAGATAGCCAGAGAAGCAGATCTGTCCCAATGAATGAAAACAGATGGACTGGACTGCAATTTGCAGAGACTGCCAAGAGATTTGGGGAGGCAAAGAGAAAGAGGGAATACTGAGACAGAACATATACAATATGAGAATAAGAATGAGGACAGAAATGAAATGAGCAAGAAAATAAGAGGGCGCAAAGAGAGTGAGAGGAAGTAAAGACGGAGAATATGTTCAGTCTCATGAGAATATCCCAACAGAATAAGAAAGCGATACCAGATCCGCGAGCCTCTAGGCGAGAAACTCACCTCAAAAACATGCATGGAGGAAGACAAAGTGATGAAGATGATGGAGTGGATAAAGGACTAAGGGACGGGGGGCGTGAGTCAGAGAGCGGCAGAAGAAAAGCAGACTCTGAGAGGGAGGGAGGAGTGTGAGCGAGGGCCGTCAGTGATGTGAATTAGCTGTAGTTGGATGACTGCAGGGATTAGGAGTTTCGGAGAAATGGAGCTGCTGTTTAGATGAGGATATAGTATTTTGACAGCATGATCCTTCATGGCCCACCTCCCTAAACACACACACACACACACACAAATGGAGGTGCTATTGATTTTCAAGGATTTGCCTGTGCAGATCTGGAGACACGCTCTGCCTGCCCAGTGGTCTTTTACATATAAGCTGTGTTTTCTTTGTGAATGACTATAGAGACAGAGCGCAGCGTGTAATAGTATGAAAACCACGCCCACCATGGGGGAAAACTATCCAACTCTCTCCATTGACTTTGTATTGCGGGGAAGCTGCCTCCTTGTCATTTCTGATTTATAACAAAAAACAGAACTATGTTTTTATAAGCTGTCAACCCCCCAAAAAATGAGCGTTTAAGGACAAATAGTTGTAGATGTGGGGGTATTTCACGTTGGGCTGTTCAGTTACATCATTTCTCAAACAAAAGGAAGGTAAGAAAAAGAGGCACTGACATAGACCAATAAAATTTGGTTTCTCCATATATCTCATCCTCTCAGGTTCACATAGTGTGGTGAAATAATCATCTAACATGGTCAAAAATAATGAATGTTTCCTGTCGCCAATTATTTTTCCTTCCAGTGGGCGCAGATCTGAGTAATATGACACATTATATCCCCCGGCCCCCCGGTGTGGGCGTGGCCTAAATGCGCTCTGTCTCTATGTTCTCCTTTACTTTTGTGATCTGACATGTATGTTTCCATCACTGAAGTCTTTTCCTGACTTCAAAGACTGATTATATCATAAGCAAATAGCATTATAATGCAGACTGTGAACCTGGGTTGCTCAAAATTTGTAAATGAATAACTGGCTCCCTTTGAATTCATGAACTGAAACTTGAACTTTTAAAGAACATAAACTGAAGAAATTTAACACAGATGCATTCTGGTAAAAGAAAGGTCTTTACGTCCCCAGTTCACAGAAACTAATTTATTAAATATGATGAAAAAGCAATTTATATAGGTGTCATTTCAAACATACAATAAAATGCCAAAGACTGGGAGCTGTAGGTTTTTAAAATATTTTTGAATTTGAATATATGTGATGCGATCTAGGAAAACACAACACATGGTGAAATTTTACATTTTTTCGGTTTTGATACCATATGAAAGCTGGGTTCAAGCCCTTTCCAAAAGTGTTTTTATTTTTGTCCTTGAACGTAACAAAAGTTATGGCTGTCTGAAGTTGGCTGATAGCTATGATTTTCAGGAATGGAATTTTGAGAAAAACGGGTTTAAAGTGAGGCAATGTAAACAGAAACACAACAGTCAAGTATCACAACTAAAAGTCACTTTACTGTGGTAAAAGACTTATTTTAGTCACTGTACATGATGTAAAAGATACAAAATGACCCCCAAGGACAACAGAACACTTGCAAATATTTGAATATTAAGTGTATACATCTCTTCACAAAACATCACAGATTACAGCGTGCAGGCGCTCCAATTCTTCTCCTGTTCTACTCTGGACTTAATACATAACCAGACACAGTTCGGGGTTGTAACTTGTAACAAGTTTTGTGTTCTAAACTTGCAGTTTTAGTTTATGCTGTCACCATTTTAACTAAATGAATGTAATGCATAGCAATATGAAAATGGTGCTGGGGAACAGAAATGGTGCCTTTAAGAACGAGAGCTGTCTGTCAGGAGCACTATGCTGCATCATTACACAAACAGACTAACGTTACCCTGAAGAGGACAGTTTTTCGTTGTTTATCATGATGGGCATAGTCTCTGAAATTTTGATCACTCCTTGTATGTTTAGATAGCACGAGTAGTGTACCTTGTAGTTTATATTTAGAAAAGCTAATTTTGACAAAAAACTGACATTCAAACTATTTTTCGAATTCACTGAAAACGCATATTTTAAAATGTCAATTTCAGTTTTTTTCTTAATCTTAATTCTAATTATCTATTAATCTGTTTTATTACATTTAAATTTGAAGTGCAACTGACCCTTCACCGGGAGTTTGATTGACAGATGACCTGACCGATCATAATGGTGAATCTGTAATTTTGTCCAACGAACAAATCAATGTTAATTAATGTTGGTGGACTGAAAAATGATCTGTATTGACGTCTTTCCACATTTGAAACAAGATACTGTCACGGTTCATAGGCTCACTCACTCATTCTGCATTTTGTCTGTCGTACCGTGTGTGTGTGAGTGTGAGTGGGCGTGTCCGCTACTGCTCA
>JAFVLL020032577.1:0-16092 GCA_021397915.2 Tor tambroides | reverse complement strand
ATGCAAAGTGTGAATTCTAGGAGAATTCGGTGTCATTTTTCAATTAAGTTCTTAGAAATATTAAACGTAATGATAACCATTCAACACTCAAAATAAGAGAAAATAGAGAAACGAGTTAATGGATAAAAATTTGTCAAAGATCAAGAACAACTTCCCTCAAGATGCTTTTTTCAGATTAGACGTTGTATCCTTCGATGCCGATAGAAGTTTTGTGGTAGGCATTGCACTGCACTGATGTTACGTCCTTTTTCAGATTTATAAACTAGTCTTTGTATTTCCACGAGAGAAATGCATTATGCTAATGGCTTTCTGTTGTGTCGTCCATTTTTGTGTCGTGATGATGAGCGTACTCTCACTACCAGTTGCTAAATGAACAGGCGGCTGCACGCAGTTTTTGTTTGTTTGTTTGTTTGTTTGTTTTTTTTTCAACGGAGAATCAGTTGCCTAATTGGTTAAAATCCCCAAACTATTTACTTAAATAGTAAATTAAGAAATTACATTAAAATTCAAAGTAATCACTTTGGTAATCTAAAATACTTTTCGGATATAACTGTAATTTTATTACCACCTATTTAAAATGTAATTATAACGAAACAGTTACTCATATTTTGTATTTTAAATACGTAACGCCGTTACTTGTATTTCGTTACTCCCCAGCCCTGCACATACATACATATCAAATCCTCAGCCCTCTACACAACTGCCACCAACAACTGTACAACACTTTCACAGTCTTCATTTCAATCGATAAACTGTTGACAAAATGTATACTGACACCTTGAAACAATGTTATTTCTTCCATGGGCTTTTTAAATTTGCCAATAGCTAGTAGTTTCTAACAGATTCTAAAGTTATATCCGTTCTTAAAATTGAATATATCTGAGCTAACTTCAACTAACAATCAACAGTTGTAATTGTATTAACATTAAAGTTATAGTCCACTCGAAAATAAAAAAAATATAAATTGGTCAAAATTTGGTCACCCTCGAGTCGTTCCAAACCTGCATGACTTTCTGTTTTCAGTGGAACACAAAACAAGATATTTTTGGTTCCCACTGACTTCCATTATCCAGAGGAAAACATACAGTGGAAGTCAATGGGAACTGAAACTGTGTTTACCAACATTCTTCACAAAATCTTTCATGCTCCACAGAAAACAGAAAATGATACAGGTTTGAAACTATGTGTGTAGTATGACAGAATTTACTTTTTTGGCGAGACTATTCCTTTAATAAAGGTATATAAATGCTGTAAAATTTATTTATTTAAATGTATCTTTATGGTGTTAATTATGGTTTCTTCCACCACAACAGTCGCATATTTTTATGATCATTTTTAACCCTCTAACATTGTGAAGTGATTTCCAAACCAGTCAGACGGTTTCTTCCTGTCAGTTTGGTTGGTTCTTTCCATAATAAGCTGCAAAGCGGACCAAAATTTATGCTGATGCCAATATGACAGAATCTCAAAGCAACATGTGCTGAAATTTGAAACTGACAGACTGACATGATTAGGGATCTTGTTAAAAAATAAAACCAAGCAACACTTTTTAAATGTGAAGAACCAGAAACTGCACAATGTTTGGCTACTTTCCTTCATTATTTATATGAATGGTATAATAAAATCTTCCTCTGGTGTTTAAGAGTTGAAGTGCATTGATTATTCCCATGCTATTCTGATTGTAGGGTACAGTTGTTATAGAGGTTTTATTTATTTATTATTATTTTTTTTTCTGAACAGTACAGTATGATTCATAGCACTCTGAACTTCTTATTTAAAAAGATAAAGGACAATTCAAGGAAAGCATGTTCCTCCAGATGTACTTTTGTACTTTATTTTTTGCCTCAAAAGGAAAAAACGTCAGTCACACATGAAGGACAAGGACATCCATGTTTACTAAACTTTTTGGTGGAGAAAATACTGTAACTATTAATGCTCATTCTCCTCAACACTGAAAAGCCTGATGCAAATAAACACACACCTACAAAATATACTTTCAAAAATGTTAATATGCAGAGGAGATGGAGGAGCTTTATTTTTCAGATGTTAAACATTAGCATCAGCTATGTCATAACAAAACCTCCGAAACACTGTTTGCTAACAGGAACTTGTTGAAACACATAAGCATGTTTGTTTTTTATTGTTATAGCATTTTAATATGGAACACATTTATAGCATATTACAGTAATGGTCAGTTTGTTGGCTAAACAACTGCCTTTGATTACTGCAATTAAGTATTATGGGAATGACACCCACTTTTGCTTTGCAGAATGTTTATTAATAATAACATGATGAATGAACCAAACAGTGTACTATACTGTCACCTGGTAATTATGTTATATACAATGTATATTTTATATATATAAACATTACAGATTTGTCATGGGCAAAACTCACCATTCAGAAATAGCTGAATGCCACTGACCAATCAAAATCAAGTATTCCAGAGAGAAGCGTAATAAAAAATATAAACTTCAAAGAATAAAGTTTTGGTCTTTGTGGAAAAAAATAAATAAATAAAAAAAATTAGTAATCTGAATTGAAACTTTAACGTACAGTATGATATGAATGAAATTTGACATTCTGCTGTGCGGAACTGAGTTTGATCTGTGCAAAAAGGGGCAAAAATTAAAAATCAAGATTGAATGTTTGTTTATTCATTTTTGAATAAATAAATAAATAAATGAAAAAAAAAATCTGTGTATCATTCGTTCGAAAAATGCAAAAATGGCTCCTTTCCCATTTTTTTTTTTTTTTCCAAAAAATGAAAAACGAGAATTCAGCTTAAATTTTCGTTTTTCATTCAGGGATGAAAAAATAAATAAACAGCTTGAATATTCGATTTCTATATGTGGGCGGGAATTAAACGCCCCTTTCTGCTGATTGGTCAGCTGAAGATCAAACCATGCCTTCATCAGTTCTTCCGCAGTTTTCACGCAGCAGAATAATAGTCCTCCACTTCTTAATGCATTTATTGCAACTACATTTCATCTTTTTTCATCAAACAAACAGACTAATGAATAGCTCGACACAACTCATACAGAGCCTAGACAGGGGTTTCTTCTGTGTAGATATAAATTCTATTCTTTGCATCAGCTGGGCATGGCAGGGTATGATATGATGGCTATTATAGCCTGCCCTGCTCGCCTAGCAAGTCTGTTTGTTTAATTAATTAATTAATTAGTTTCAAAATAAATATTTTACACATTAAGACAAAAAGGAAAGAATAATAAATTGGCTTGGGTATATATAGGCCTATAATGTTCACGCAAGAACCGTCATTCTGACTGACAACCGGATAACAACAGATAGCTAGCCTACTGTTAGAGTTTTATAATGCGGTCTTGTGTTTTATTAAAATTGATTATAATTGATGTCTCAAAAGGATATGCGCTCGCACACAGGACTGCAATTTTCATAAAATATAATAACTTGCCATTTTGATTTGTTTCTCATCACAGTATATCTTCAGAAGGCTTGGAATATATGCCACAAGATATGACAGATATGAATTCGCTTAAAAAAAACCCCCCTAAAAACAAACAAACAAACAAAAAAATAAAGTTACCATTCTCTGCCATTAAATTGGCAAGTGCGAGCAGGACACTTTTTGTGTGTGTTTTGAAAAAACGTAATAAGCCTTTAGAACAACATCAAGATGAGCAGTTACTCTACAGTTCCAATAAATTGCGATGGGTTAAATAATTATTCAGCAATAATTACTTATAAGCAGACAGACGCGACTGCAGTCAAGCGCAGACCAGTATTGAAGCGCACAGGAAAGAAGCAGCAGTCATAATTAAAGCAGTTTAAATATGCAGTTTAAATTAATATTTAGTACTGATTGATGTTCACTTGGATTTTTTCCCCATCAAGGGGAAATAACTTAATACTCTGCCATTAAATAGTCGTATGGTAAAATGTATATTTTTATTTGTGTAGCGTTACGTTCAAAATAACTACAAAATGCCATGCCTTTGAAAAATAAAGAGAACAATAGAATGTGCTGCTTTAGCGCATCTCGGTCTCTTTGAGCATCTTTCTTGTGCACTCCACAAACATGAACCACAGCGAATACTTGTCTTTTAAAAGGCTTCATTTAGATTATTTGATGTTAAATGCATCATATAAGTCACTTTGGAATAAATCACAGTATGTATCACAATAAAAAAGTGACTTTACAGTCTGTAAAATACGGTAGGCTATAGCAAATTATTTCACGGACCTCCTATCACTTTAAGAACCACTGGTCTACACAGAAGAAAGCCCTGTCTAGACTCTGCCCTGGTACGAATTGTGTCGAGCTATTCATTAGTCTGTTTGATGAAAAAAAAAGATGAAATGTAGTTGCAATAAATGTGGTAAGAAGCAGAGGACTATTATTCTGCTGCGTGAAAACTGCGGAAGAACTGATGACGGCACGGTATGATCTTTGGCTGACCAATCAGCAGAGAGGGGCGTTTAATTTCCGCCCACATGTAGAAATCGAATATTCAAGCTGTTTATTCATTTTTCTACCCCTGAACGAAAAACGAAAATTTAAGCTGAATTCTCGTTTTTCATTTTTTGGAAAAGAACGAAAAAACGAAAAAGGACCCATTTTCTCATTTTTCTACTTTCAGTATTAAATCAAAAAACGAATGAACGAATGATACACGGATTTGACTGATTTGGTGAATTGAAACAAAACAAAACAAAACAAACTATTATGACGTTCAGTGGTGGGTAAAACTTAATTGTCAACACCACAATAATAACCAACATGATAGACGATTTAGATTATTTGAATTCTTCTATAATACTGAATAAATTAATAAATAAATAAACATTTCTGTCAAAAAGAGGATTTATGAAAACATTGTCAGGAAGTACCATAATGCAGAATGTTGTAATGTTGAGGATTTATTGACAAATAAATATTTGAACTTAAATGTAACTATAGTATTAATGATCAATTTCATATAATTTCAGATAATTAGATTTTTTAATAAACTCTGTGGGCACAAGCAGATTATATGGTTATATGGAGACATACAAATGAAATTGTATTGTCGTGTTTGCTCTCAGGCAGAGGCAGATGGAATGAAAGATTTGTAAAAAGTAAAACTATAGTCAATTTAAATAATAATAATAATAAAAAAAATTACACACATCCTAACAAATCTATTTATGATGCATTAAAATGAAAGATTTGTATAATCGGTCTTCTGGGAGACAGGTAGTATTTTGGTAGAGACTGTATATAAATTCCAGACCACACCTCACCGTCCAGCATTCAAAGGTGACAGTCATATGGAAGACTTAAGGAGGTTTGTGCCAGATATCAGGATTGAGGCAGAGACCACAGCTTTGGTAATCCCACCTGACCTTTCTGACACACACAGACACACACAGACACACACACACACACACACACACACACACACACACACACACACACACACACACACACACACACACACACACACACACACACACACACACACGTTTCCTCCATGTTTAAATGGAGATGGTTGACAACAGAAGGACTGCCCCACATGCACCAGCATCTAAAAGCCTTTTGATGTCTCTTTTCAAAGTGCTCCCATCAGAGAGCACAACACAGGGAGCCTCACACAACTGCTGGAGAGATGTGAAAAATACTGAGGAAAGTCAAACACCCTGTCTTTACCTCCCATATCTGACTGACAATATCGGTTTTGACAGGCTAAAGATGGGACAGAGAAGCATTGTCAGCATGTGGACACATTTTTATTAATCCACTTACTGATTTTATGCAACTCTTTACTTATTAGAGGATGGAACATTTCTTGTAAAGTGACCTTCATAATTATCAGATGCTTTTCAGAAACGAAGTAACACCTCATTCAAGTGCTATATATGCAGTCACTAACAAAAATATATTTCTTTTAACATCTTAATTACATTTCACATTTTATTGATAATATGAATCAACACAAAAAAGTACCATAAAGCTTTACTACTGTCACATACTGTTCATATTTGAGGACTTTTCTTCTTTCACAAGCTTCATGTTTAGTTCTTGGCTGCATCCGAAACTCTCTAATCTCTTGAGCACGTACTTATTTTATATAAGTATTTACATATAACACTATACTATATAGTAGAGAAGTATATACAATTTCACATGATTTCTAGTATGTTTTCATTGTTTGCCATAGTTGCTAATTATGTTCCCCGCCTGTTTCGGTTTGGTCTGTGTATTTAAACCCCACTCAACTGCTGTTCATTGGTGGTTACTGTCTTTGCTGTTGCGTTTGCTTTCTTCAGTTGGATTCCTTGTTGTCAGCTTTTAACTAAATAAACTCTAAGCTGCATTTAGATCCACTCTCCTCTCCTCGCCTGACAAGTATCATTTTTTTTTTTTTTTTAAGTCTGTTAGTTTATCATTTAAAGCCTTGCTTTTGTCACATTTAGCTTGAAATGTGTGTTTTAGGTATCTTTTTATTAAATGCAATAATTCAAAAGCGACTAAAGATTTTTACACTGTTACAAAACAGTTATAATTCAAATAAATGCAAAAAAAAAAAAAAAAAAAAAAAAAAAAAAAAAAAAAAAAAAAAAAAAGTTATTTTGAACTTCCTACTTAATAAAAATCCTGAAAAAAAATCATGATTTCCACAAAAGTATTAAGCATCACAATCATGTTAAAACTGTGATAATAGGATTATTATTATTATTATTTTTTCAGCATATTAGAGTGATTTCTGAAGGATCATGTGACACTGAAGACTGGATAAATTCAGCTTTGCCATCACAGGAATAAATTACATTTTAAATATGTAATTAGAGAATAGTTATCAAAGTAATTTTTTATAATATTATTATTTTTACTGTAATTTTGATCAAATAAACACAGCCTTGAATGACCTCTAAAAAAACATAAAAAATACTCTCTCTCTCTCTCTCTCTCTCTCTCTCTCTCTCTCTCTCTCTATGAATATTCAGTAAATCTGAATATTTACACCACATACCAAAATTCTTTAAAGGTAAACATATGGTATGCTTTAAATTGATCAAAACTTACTGTAAACTTTATAATGTTCCAATTAAATATTTATATATAATGCTATGTATTATGTATTATGTAACTTTCTGTTCATCTTAGAATCCTGCATGTGCAGCACTGACAGCTCCTGCATTATGGCAGTCAGTTATTAATATATTCAGCTGAAGTTTCATCTCATGCATGCGTTCTGCATCACTGCCCATATGTCTTATTGACTTGCATGCTTTTCACAAACTTAACTATTCACACAACAGCTCAATATCTCAAACTTAGATTTAAATGATTGCTTAATTAATATCATGAACATCAAAATATAACACAATGCTCAAAAGTTATGCTGGTAGAGACAGTGGGCTGTATTTTTTCCTACAAGAAAATAAGATGTAAAATTGCTGAACTTTTGACTGCATTATTAGTTGATTCTCCTTACTAAACTGACAGTAGAGACTGAGACCACAACTAATGAATAACCACAGAGAGAGAGAGAGAGAGAGAGAGAGAGAAAGTGAGTGAGCAAGCGAGAGAGAGAGAGAGAGAGAGGTTTATTAATAGATCTCTTCACCTCTCCTCTTCAGTATAAAAGTCTTCTCTGGGTGTTTTTGAAATGATGACAGAATGTCAATATCAATAACCTCTACGTCTGGATAGTGCAACCTCAGGGCTCCAAACGGCTGAGCCCTAAAAACATTCAGGCCAATCAAAAACACCTGTTATGAAAGGAAGCATGGCGTGACAGAGTTTTAGACAAGCCAACTTCAGAATCACCAACCTGCAGGGCCTCTAGAAAGCGGAAGGACCCGAGCCGTCTGCCCCGAGGAACAAGGCAAAAACTGGAGTTGTGTAGCAGCTCTTGATAATCAAACCTGTGGACACAAACACAACATTTCAGAAAACATTAGAATATGCTCATTAAAAATCCATACAAAGACATCTTGCTTTACATTTGTTCAGTTTCGTTTTCATAAACGGTTACTGCCTTACATACACGCGCATACTCATAATCATACACCAAAATGCACACACAAGTGGCCAAAAGTGGGTGGGGCTAATGGTAAAAATAATCAGCAATCATAAGGATGTCCACAACCATCAATATTACTGTTCGACAAAATGCCAGTGGTTCTCTTGAGTCAAAAAATAAAAAAGGATTAAACTATATATATGCCTTGCGAAAGTATTCATACCCCTTCATTTTTTTTTTCACGTTTTGTTATGTTGCAGCCTTATGTTAAATTGCTTTAAATTACTTTTTTTCCACATCAATCTACACTCCATACACCATAATGACAAAAAAGGTTTGCAACAACTTTGCAAATTTATTAGAATTAAATAACTGAAATGATTCTATTGCATAAGTATTCATACCCTTTTCTGAGACACTTGAAACTTAGCTCAGGAACACTCCTATCGCTTGTAGATGTTACTACACTTGGAGTGGAGTTAAACTGTGGAAAATTCATTTGAATGAGTATGATCTGGAAAGTCACACACCTCTCAAAAAAGGTCTAACAACTGAAAATGCATATCAGAGCAAAAACCAAGTCCTGAAATTAAAAAAAGAAAATAAAAATAAAAAACGCCTGTAGAGCTCAGAAACAAGCTTGTGTCAAGGCACAGATCTAGGGAAGAGTTCAGAAAAAAAAAAAAAAACCCCTGCTGCATTGAAGAAGCTTGGAACAACCAGGACTCTTCCTAGAGCTGGCCTCCTGGCCAAACTGAGCAATTGATGGAGAAGTGCCTTGTCTAGACTGGTGACCAAGATTCTGATGGTCACTCTAGTTGAGCTCTATGATCATATATGCAGATGGGAGAAACCTACAGAAGGACAAACATCACTGCAACACTCCACCGATCTGGGCTTTATGGCGGTGTGGCCAGACTCAATCCCCTCCTCAGTGAAGACACATGAAAACACACTTGGTATTTGCAAAAAAGCACCTAAAGGACCCTCAGACTCTGAGAAACAAGATTCTCTGGCCTGATGAACCTCAATTCTAAGCATCATGTTTGAAGGAAACCAGCTCTGCTCATCACCTGCAGAGTACCATCCCAAAAGTAAAGTGTGCTGGTAGCAGCCTCATGCTGTGGGGCTGTTCTTCAGCAGCAGGGACTGAGGGACTCGTCAGAGTAGAAGAAAAGCTCGATGCACCAAAATATTGAGTTATACTTAATGAAAACCCAGTCCAGATCATTCAGAACCTCAGACAGGGAAGAAGTTTCACCTTCCAACAGGACAATGGCCCTAAGCACACAGCAAGAGTGGCTTATAGACAATCGCACACGGTATTGATACAAATGTTTCAGCTAAAATAATGTTTGTTTGTTTTTAAATAACGTCCAAGTTAATACTTGTTCAAAAAAAGTTTGCACTATTTTCTGATTATTTTGAAAAATAAAAGAATTGATTTTTGTTCAATTAAATATACTGTCATTAAAATATGTTAATATAAAAAAAATATATATTTTAAAATACAGAAACAAAATGATTTTAATAAGTAAAGATTCTGAAAGTATTGAAGGAGATCCAATAATAATGGAATATATATTTACAGTAGTAACAACAAATGATATTTTATTATATGATATGATTAATATCATGTTTTTAAATATGATGGTTTCATTCTAAACATGGTGATTATCTCTAATATGGACACCCAACATAATATATGATATTTACCATCTGAATCTAACCATGTCATGTCAACAAATGGAAAAGTCAGCCATCTATTAATTATCATGTTAATTAGTCTACTATGTGCCTTTAGCCCCAACAGCAGGGGCGATTTTTACCCCAAATACCATACTTTTACATATTCTTTCGTTATTTAAAAACTGTTACTTTAATTATCTTAAACAAAACTGAAAATCATAAAGAAGACCTTTGTCTCAAAATATATGCATTAAATTTAGCGATTCTCATTTGCTAATTAAATCTACAACATTTTAAAAAACATAAAATATTAGATCAAGAAAGCACAGAATCAATTTTGCACTGCTGTGCGCGATCGCGTCAAAGATCAGAGAAATCTGCACGTGCATCTTGAAAGCGAATGTTTTGGAAAGTGCTACGCCACGTTTTTGTGCAATCTAGTGGTTTAGAAAAAAATAATATCAGCCCCGTTGTACCCTACTATTTATTATTATTAATTGTTATTTGCTAATTAAAAAAAAACAAAAAAAACAATATCAAGTAACACTATATATCGTACGAGCGTTCACGAGAGACTGCCTTTCTGGCGATGACGTAGGACATAGGCATAGCGCATGTGCGTATGAGTCAAAGGAGGCAAAAAGGAAGCTTACTTTACCAAAGCAAAACCAGTCTTCTCTTGGCTTATATCTTGACTACATTTTTCTTTACAAATCCTTGTTTTGTGCTTCTAATTCGTGACTGGCATAAGTAAGGCTGTCAAGGCTTTTTTTATTCACTTAAACATCGGATGAAGTGATTTTCATTTTAATGCAGCTGATGCCAATGTATTTTTCAATGAGTCCACTATGTTAGCAATAATAACGTTACCTGCTTGATGGAAAGGATTGCCAGGTTTTCGCAACAAAACCCGCCCAATTGCTACTCAAACTAGCCCAAACTAACTGTTTCAAGGGGGTCCCCCGGTAAAAATCGCGTTCTGGGGGCTAAAATACACATTACTGGGGTCTCTTCAATTGGGGACATGTTATTGGGGACATGAAAAACAACCCACAGCAACAGTGATAACCCAGTTCTATGGGAAAACTGTGGACTTGGCAACACTTTGACAAATAGTAATGTCTACAATGGACATGACCGCTGTCGCTGTGCGACCACGACAGCTTGAAGCTGTCTAATTTGCCACAGGTCTCCCTGCTGCACTAATAGTAGTAAGGTTTTCCTCTGTGTATACATATCCTTACAAGTACAATTTTATTATTTGTGTCCCCTTCTAAAAATTGCTCTTGAGAAATTTTATGTTTATTGTCCCCCTAAACTGTTAGACAAAGTTTATGCCCCTGTCTGCGAGAATGGCTTTCGCCTACGACAGTTAGCAGAAGTGAAAGATAGGTGTTTAAAACATTTTAAATATGGATATTTTTCTTACAAAAATGCATTGATTTGCTACAAGAGGCCTTTATTCACCCCCCGGAGCCGTGGGAGGTATGTTTTAATATGAATGTACTTTATTTGAATACTTTTGGACTTTTGAACAAAAACAGTAGAGTCTTAGAGTCTGATATGTTTTATGATATTTGTTTTGGCATATTATATTAGTACAACACAATAAACATACTGGGAGAGAAAAATCAAGATTAAGCTGAAGGTGGAGGGATGGCAGTGAGAGATCCTGCTATTTGGTCTCTCCTTCTGTTCTGACAGTCAGCCTTAATCTGTCTAGAGCTCACTCTCCTCTATTTAATTCTCTTATAATTACTGCCTCGCTCTCTTTCTCTCCCTTTCTTTCCTCTATTATCACCATCCTGCATCAGCCATCCAGCCAATAAATGGAAAATATGTTGTTCTTCTTCTGAATTTATTTTTCTCTTTCTACTCATGTGAAGCAGGGTTATTATTAATACACACACACACACACACACACACAAAAATAAAAATAAAAATAAAAAATAAAACAAAATATTAAAATGTATTTTAATATTAAATGTATTTGTCATGCTATGTGCTGGAATGAGGACAAGAGCACACGATGAAGAAGGTTTAATTAACAAGACACAGGTGAACTAACTGAGGCAAATCAAGGGGAAACAGAAACTAGGTCAAGCAGAGCACATGAGGGAGAAAACACAACAAAATAGGTCCTTGGGTCTGACAGTATTTTAATATTACATTTATTTTATTTCAGCTAGCTGCCAAGGCATCTTTTCTCATTTTTGTTTAGTTTAAGTATAACTAGCCTAATTATACCAAAATCTGCCAAATGCATAAATATGTAAAAAAAAAAAAAAAAAAAACACTAAACACACTAAAAACTAAAATGTAATAAAAACTTTATAAACATATCTAAACCAACAACAACAGCAAAACAAATAAAAACTAATACAAACTAAAACTTTAATAAAAAAAAAAAATCTAATTCAAAATGTTAACAGATTATTATAATAAAACAGTAAAATAACAATAATGTGAAGTGAGCATACAGATTTATTCTAGCAGGTGAACATATAAAGAATACAAATACATTATTTGCATCCATTTACTTGATTGGATAACACATTATTAAATTTATTTGAAACTGAGATATCTGTAGTATGACCAGAAAAAGCACAAACACTGGATCAGGCAGTGTGTTGCTATCTACTGTATATGCCACTCAGTGTTTTTGAATTCACGTTTGATGTAATCAAAATCAATTGGAAGACAGCATTAAAAATGAATGGCAGGTCGGATTTGACAGTCCTGCTCTATAGCACGCTCTCAGAGGGTCATTCAGGAACCATAAACACAATCTGTCTCTGTCATTCAGGTATATGACTGCATTACTGATAGCCTCACGCTCACACCTACACATCCCTACTTATACATGCACACACTGTAAACTCAAACACATTGAAATATTGGATTTGCTTTCACAAAGATACTGCCAAAAAGCTCTGTGCTGGTGGGTGGAAATCCAATCTCTCCTCAGTCGTGTTGTGTGCTGCACTTCCCTCAGTCAACAAACCTCACAAGATCTCTGATCACAACAATTCTCCACAACTTGTAAGAATAAGGGTCTAGACATCTGAGATTGCTTGCCCTGCAAGTTTGTGTTGAAACTGTTGCTGCTAGAAGCAGCAGAGTTGTACGAATCACTTTGGGACTCGTTTTCTCATGGATCAAACCTCCTGGCCTTTTGCTGTGTCAAATAAGGGTCTCCAACAAGAAGATTGGACACAACCTTTCGCTAGACTGAAATTGCTATAACATTCTCTCTCATTCTCAGAAAAGGGAGTTGTCAATTAATTAAAGCATAACATTACAATCAAATGAATTACATGTTAAGACAAAAAGTATACAACAAATAAAAACTTTACTTTTTGCCAAAGTTACTTTAGAGTGCAGATGTCTAACATTTATTAAACCACACTGTTTTTCTTAATTGTACTAACATGTTAAATTAACAGCCTAAGTAAAAACATTCTTGAGCACCAACTAAATTTGAAATAAAAATTAAGAAGAGAAAGAAAAATACTTTTCACTTGTGTTCGGTTGCTGGATGTGATTGACCTCTTTTGTGCTCTGTAATTAAAATGGAAAGCTTGACACAAAAAGTCAACGTGTTCTTCATATTTTGTGTGTAGAGAATAACCTTTGTTTTTACAAATGAACATGAAGTGAGAAATACAAATGAGTCTGATGTTCTGAACAGTGCATGGAAAGCTTTTTTACATTTGAAGCTATTTTAATACAGTAATGGCAACGTCTTAATTAGACGTGTGTTAATTTGAAGGCGACCATATGGCTAATGTTTCCTATAAGGATATGATAAACAGGGTTGCCCAGGGCAACATTTTTTTGAGGGTGGCACAGGGCGCCAAAACAAAACAAAAAAAGGTTGAAATGATGATTTTGTGTGGTCTTCTTTGCATATCACATCAGTTGCATAACTGTATATCTGTCAAATGTCTTTCTTCTAACTTTGTATAATACTAATAATGTAATTCTGTTTATAGAGCAGTTTGTTCTGGTTCTCGAATCTGATTGGCTGAGAGCCTTTTCCCAGCAGTGCGATATTCCAGTAGTATCAGCACTCTAACCGTTGTCGACTCCACTTGTTGTCGGATCTATATTGGCAGCATTTTGTGAGCGTCATTGGCAGAGGTGCGAACCCACTATAATTTTACAATATTATTACTGTTATTGTGTGACAGAATGCAGTTTTAAGAGATTTTTAGATCTGTAGTTGCTTAGGTTTCAAATATGCGATTTATATATAAAGACAGCGCTTATTTGACAATTTGATTAGACGTTTTCGGAGATGTGAGCTCCAGGCTGTCAGTGGCCATTCAGCGCGCATGTACCCACCGAGAACAGCTTTGTCTAGGCCATTTCTTCTGGAATTTGCTGCTGGCTCTTATGTTGATGGTGTTACATGAAGTATAATTCATTTTGGTCATATTGAACGGCAATCTTTGGTCTTATTAATCTATTACTTGTAATTTATTAATCCATTGCTTGTTGAGCAAATTGATTTGGCTTTATAGGGCAAAGTTAAGTTGCATATATTTTTATTTATATGTAATTAAATCCTGTACTAACTAAAGCGCTGCTTTTCTACTTTTGACTGAATTGTTTGCTTGCATTTATTTCCTATTGTGCAAACTTATTATACTTTTATAATGGCTACTGTTGTTCATTAATTTATTATTGTTCAATAAATAATATTTTATATAACTAATATGCCATATTTGGTATTGAGAAAGGGTCCATTATTGATTATGATTTCATCTTCAGAGAAAGTTACATTATTGCAACTGTCTTTATGAGTGAGTTGCAATGACTTTTATGTTGAAAGGGACTGAAACAAGGACGTTATTAGTACTTTAAACAGCCTTCTAAGATGCAACCATATAGGGCAAATGCACTGACTATCGCTGTCATGGGAAATCCCCTTAATTTTTAATAAACACTGAAAGTAATGTCAGGTGTAAATCTTCACATTAGCAATCCACCAATGTTTAACAGTAGAAAGTGTCTAATTACTCTTTGATAAAATGAATTCTGAACAATATACTGTATATATACTCAAAAATAGCTCATTGGTTCATTCAACAAAATTATGACATATATGCACACAGTTGAATTTGTATTTGCACACAGTTGTGATTATCTGATCTGACACTGAGTGACTTGTAATGACAAGTCACGTGTTGACTGAGATTACATCAATTTCATCCTTCTTGTAAGGGAAAATAACCACAAAATGCACAGTAAGTCATTGAACTTCCTCTGTGTATTCTATTCTGATCAGGCACAGAAATGGCAGCCGTGGCCTTGAGAGGCACTTCTCAATAAGGCGGAGGAACGTGATATATATTCAGTTTCAACACTAAGACACCATGACAAATTCAGGTGCACCTGAATGCTTACATACTCTGCGGCTGTATTTCACATACATTGATAAATTAGCTATGGATTCTTTCGGTGTGACTTCCCCATACTATGACCTGCATACTGAAGAAAACTGCCTGAGATGAATGCTAAAAATAACTAGGACTGGCCATGGAGTAAAAAACTGAATCAATTATATGCTGATTCATTAATCAAAAAAAGCACCAAAATGAAGATAACACAATGAGAATACTGGCAGAGGAGTAAATCATTAAAATATATATGATAAAAACTAGCTTTAGAAATATATATATATATAGTGTTTGTTTTATTATCATACCATTGAACATAAGCCTATCACAGGCCTACAGTTCATAGAAATCCAATTTGTGCTATTTTAAAATCATTGGTATAAGTTAAAAGCAGATTTGTGATTTAATGTGTTAACTTTCTAATGTGTTTTTATAATTAATTGTAATTAATGAGTTAAATTGATTATTAATAATAAGAACAACAACACAAGCATACTCTATATATCAAATAATTTCCATGCTATACTGAAGAATAATGTTTTTATATGCAGTATATTGTTTTTCTACTGGATAATTATATTCCAACAACTGCGCCCTACTCTATTTTTATGTCTTCATCCTAGAAAAACAAAAAAGATACGATTATAAATAATACAATATGAGTGGTGCACATTTAGCTCTCTGGTAGCTCAATAACACGTAGCATCGGGAGCAATTTACAACTATAACATGAACCGACGGAGGCCTGTAAATCTATTTCTTTTCCCCAGCCAAGAGCATCCTGAAGAGAGTGGGAAAAAAAGACAGAATGTGAATGAATATGCAGGTCTATTTCTCATTCTCTGCTCAAAGCACAGCATAAAGGACACATGAAGGAAAGTAAAGGCCTGTGACAAATGCGGTGACTGCAATGGCGGCGCTATGCATTTTTTATTAGCTGTTAATCCATTCCTTGTGTAACTCAATATAAATCAAATTACCGGCCTACCATGCTGTCAGTGACTACA
>JAFVLL020032576.1:42753-56126 GCA_021397915.2 Tor tambroides | reverse complement strand
GTGATCCATGTCTTTTATTCCCATCGTAATGAAATTTGAAATGTCCTGGAAAAGTCCTGGAAAATGAACTCTGAAAAAGAGTGGGAACCCTGATTAGTGTTAAGTTCAGGGTCAGTAAGGTTTTTTTTTTTAAACAAATAAGTAATACTTTTATTTAGCAAGTATGCATTAAATTGACCAAGTGACTGTAAAGTCATTATAATGTCTTTTATAATGTTTTAGTATTTCTGATTAACAAATAAATGCAGTTCTTTGAGCATTATTGTTTGTTTCACAATTTTTAAAAAAAAATGTGCACATCTGATGGGCAACAAAAACTTCAATGAGGGTGCTCAGCTACTGTAAAATAAATAAGTTACATAATGTAACTTATTCCTATAACTTATTTTTAAGATATTACAGTTTGATGTGATGTTTCATAATATATACTTAAAATTAAAATATTTTTGTGAGCATAAGAGTCTTTCAGAACTGTTAATAAAAATCTTACCAACCCCAGACTTTTGAATTGTATTTTTAATTTAAAATATTACGATTTTCAATTATTTTATGGTTGTTTCTCTAGCTGTCCAGAAGACTGCAGGGGCATCCGTTCGCGTAAGTAATTTTCACTTCTGTTGGTTTTTGTTACTTTTAGGCCCGGTTTCACAGACAGGGCTTAGACTAAGCCAGGATTAGGCCATAGTTCAATTAGGACATTTAAGTAATTTTTATAAACGTGCTTAGGAAAAAACATTCCTGGTGTGAATCTTGAGACAAAGCAAAGGCACTGATATATTTTAAGATCAGTCATTGCAAGTTTCTTTCAGTTGAAACAGCTCAGACTTACATTTTAGTCTAGGACTAGGCTTAAGCCTTGTCTGTGAAACCAGGTGTTAGTGTTTAAATATTAAAACTTCTGTAACATGATTGTTTTTGTCTGTGCAGGGCTCTGCTTATAGTTCAGTGGTTTAAGGCCGTACTTACTCAGCACACATCATACTTGTCTTCGGTAAGTCTGTGTGCATCTATATGTCACACAAATGTACATTATCCAGTTGTGACAGTGCTACTTTAGTCTTGAATCCACAGTATATCATATTTTTTTAGGGTTTCTCATTTGGTCTGTTCATCTTGTTTCCCCGCAGCTGCCGGATCTAGTGTCTCAGTTGGGCTCCATTTATCATATGATTGAGAGCAGGGTGAAGTTATATCAGCAGCTCACCCGACTCCATGGTAAACTGTACCTGCTCATGACACAGGTGAGCTGCTCAAACACAAGCAACTACAACAGATGGGTTAATCACTGCTTTGATTTTTCGGTGTGCTCATTTCCATGTTTTTTTCTACCAGGTGGCGACAAACAACAGTGCTAAGAAAGTTGGTAATATTTCTCGCAAAGCACAGCTGGTTTATGAAGAAGGTAAAGAACTTTTTTTTGTAACCAGAACTAGTTTGTAATGAACTAAAGACTCACTGAGCAGATTTTATTGTTCTGTATGTAAACTATTTATCTTGTCTATTCTTTTATTTCTCTTAGTAATTGACCTATTTTTCAACTGATTCTCAATTTCCTGATTGTCTTAAATGCAGACATAGCAAAAATAAATTAATAAATTGTTTATTTTCTTTTTACAGAGTCTTCAGATGAGGATGAAGGCTCAGGAGATGAAGGGCGTCCTGAGGATGACTCAGATGTAAGAGATGCTTTTAATTCTTGTTGTATATGCAATGTTGGGCCCTATGAATTCCGTTTTATTTTTTTCCAAATTCCGTTTTTTCCATTGTAATTTTTCTGGATTCAGTTTTTTTTCCATGGTAATTTTTCTGGACTTTTATTAATCAAATGAAATTGCTTGCCTAATTAATTAAAATCATGAAACTTTCACATCAATATATTAAGTTTAACAAAAAATACATGTTTAAGGCCCCATGGATTTTTTTTTAATTTATTTATTTTTTAAATGTTTTACTGTTACCATATTCTGTGCTTTAGCATGTCTTAATTTATTTTATTTAGCAACTTAATTTATTCAAATTCATGCTTAAAATAGCCTAATGAAATGTTTTGGGGGTTTTTTGCCCTCAGAAATTGTGTATTTAAATTTTTCTGGTTATCAAATGAAGGCATAAAACAGTCAATTCACTTATATTTTAATTATTGAAAATTAAACCAACTTTATTTTTTGGCAAACATTCATTCACACAGAGACAAGCAGAACATGTAAGATTCATATTTAAATAGTCTTTTGTGGCTTAATAGTCACAGATATTAATCCTTGGGCTGTGACGTGGCAGATTTATACCACCGCGGTGGTAATGGACCAACTACCGCCGGTGGCGCAGTGTTGTGATATTAATTATATATATATATATATATATATATATAAATAAAATTTTGAAACGCAACAAATAAATGAGGCTCGATCATCTATTAACAAACATGCGTGTTTAACTGCCTTTGTAGTCGGCACCACTAGCCAGAATGATAAACAAACACAGACCGGAAGTTAACTTCGGGCCAGGCGCGTGCTCCCGATGAAACCGTCTATAGTCTAAATAAAACAATTTGTAACTATTACTATTATTACACTTGTATACAGAACTTTGTATTATGCTTGTTATAGAGTGTGACATCACGTGCACTACCACTGGTGGCAATAGACAATAGGCAACCGACCACCGCGGTGACGAGGTTGTCATGGCAACCGTCACAGCCCTAATTGATCCATATCGTGATTTGATTTAAGTGCAATGACCTACTTTTGATTAATTCACTCAAAGTTTGACAAAGTCCTCAACATTCCGCATTGTACAGTAAATTCCGTTTTTATGACTGGATTCCACGATTCCGTCCACATTTTCCGCATCGCGGAAATCATAGGGCCCTAGCAATGTGGCGATATGGGACTGTTCTCATGTTGATTTGTCTTTTCAGAACTGGGAGGAGGATGAGGCCGCAATGGAAGTGACGGAAGACAAAAAGAACCACAAAGACGAGGAGGACGATGAAGAGGATGATATGAATGATGAATCAAAAGCGAATGGTGATTCAGATCTGGACCCTGAAAATGAGAGCGAGGAAGAATAATACCCAATCTGGCCGCAGGATTCAAAAAAGGACCCTTACATTTATATATGAGTTCATTTTATTTTTCATTTTGTTGAATTTTATTGTAACAAAACAAAAGTTTATGTTTTATAGAATTTCGATAACTTTTGCGGCCTGGACTTGTGGTTGTCTTTCTCGGAACGGTCATAAGGGTGTGTGACCCTTGACCCAGACTGACAGCTCCTCGTGCAGAAAGTGCACACACGTTTGAGGTCCATTCGAGTCACTTTTCCTTTGACTTGAAACTGCCTCTTTGTCGACCAGCTACTATAGGATTCTGTGGGATTGATTCCCAAACCAAATCCCCCTCCATCCCTCCGCCCGATTGCATCCTTAATCGGGCATCTGACATCCCTGAGGTCCGAGCATATGACATTATCATGATCATGCCCTTCAGCACTGTCCTCTGATCACATCTTCAATTTATGTTGTCATTACTCTCTCTGTCACAGTCATTTCTCATGTTTGAATTCCGTGTCCTGTGTGTGTGATTTTCAGATGAGGGTATTTTTTTACACCTTCTGCAGTCATGACCCGGTTCTCGGTCTTGAGAACAGAAAATGTGAATCTCTCCCAATACAACATGAATCTTAAAAACAGTCCCAGAGGCGTATGTGTTTAATTATACAGTGGTTGCGGTGAGCGTCAACCAAAACTTTTCATGCAAACAAATATATCAGCAACTGTTGTACAGTTTAAATGAAATAAATACTGTTTTGTTCTCATCTCTTGTTTGGAGTCATACTTTCATGTTTTCTTTCCTGGCTCTAAATATCACAAAATTAAGTGTCAAAATATATCTCAGTGCTAAGTGTAGTATAAATGTAAACATGGCACAGCAAACAACAAAAATCTGTGTTGGATGAATACAATTAGTAGCTTCTGCAGTTAGATACTAAAAAACAAATCACCCCTTTTCAATATTTAATTTTTAAAGCAGTGTTTGTTTAATTGAAAACTATTTTAAGGTTATTTTAAAAAGGTCATGTATTTATAACACACAAAAACTGGAAAATTGACTGGGAATTTTCTGTCAAGACATTATCCGTTCATTTTATGAGCATTTCTGTTTACCCTAAAACACAACACTTGTAAAAAAAAATACATGTGGAGAACTACTGCTTGCTGTGCCCTGTTTTTTTTTTTTACTGATTTTTTTTTTTTAGTGTATTATCAGCATTATTAGATAACTTTTCAAATAGTAAAAATTGTTTAACTGAACTATATTGTAATAGATTACATTAATTGTGTATATATAGTGATTTCTAGCTCTAGAAAAGTCATGGAAATGACTAAAAAGTGATTGTCAATAATCTCATCAGGTGGAAATTGCTGTTTGTAAGTGCAATTTTTAGTAAGCAATTTTATAAATGCTTGACCAGAGATTGTGAAAATTTGATTATAAAAAACTAAATGGGTCAGTAATTATTTTTATGCAATCAGCACAACTGATTTACAGTGTTCAGCATAAAGCTGCATTAGCTGCTCGTCTGCTGCTCTCCTCCAGGTGGCGTCAAAGCGTCCCTTGTGAGCTTCTCCACTAGGTGGCGTCGATGTGTACATTTCATCACACGTGTCAGTTGTGTTTAACGCCCGCAGTTCGCCCGACTTCTACAAACAAGACAATCACGGCGTTCCGACTGCACTGTAGACAACTGCAAATTTTCAGACTGTAAGTATACACTAAGTAATCTTACGTTTGTTTGTTCGACTAATACATTTGGTATAAATATATAGATTAGGTTTCATCAGAACTTTCCGTAAGTTTTTTTTAATCTTATTCAAAAACGTTTATAGATGGGTTTGTGAACAGAGGAGACAGTTTAAAATGTTAGGGGATTGTAAAGAGTACACATTGTTATAACTGTTTCTAAATATATTTATTCCGTTTAACAGTGGAATAGATTTTTCTACCAGAACTAGTTTGCCTGAATGGTGAAATTTTTTTAACACGGGGGTGTTTTTATGTTTTATTCGAATTGGGTTAGTTGTCTTTGACCCAATTATTGTTTGTTCATAACTACTTTTATGGTATAAAAATGATAAAATATGTGAAGTTACGTGAACTTTAACCAAAGTGAAAGTTTAGCTAAATGCTTCATTATGCCTCCCTCATTGAAATGTATTAAGTAAAGTTATATCACTAGCGACTTTTAAACAGCTTTGTACATAAATTGTGTAAATATACTGCTTGTTATAAGCTTGAATTAAAATTTTATATACATTATATAACGGGGGTCCTCCTCCATTTTTCTAAAAGGTTAAAGACCCCCTGCTTTAATAAAACTTTGAATCATCACAGAAGTGTGTAGTTTAACTTTAACGTTTAACAGAAGGCACACAAGTGAATTTTTATGTAACGTCAGATTTCTTTTGTGTCTCTCTCTGCTCCCCTCCCTTTCAGGTGAGAGGTATTCAGGTGAGATAACCTGAGCGCTCACGGGTGCCATGAATTGGGCTTTTCTTCAGGGTCTCCTGAGTGGGGTCAACAAGTACTCCACCGCATTCGGCCGTGTCTGGCTTTCCATAGTCTTCCTTTTCAGGGTCATGGTCTTCGTCGTAGCTGCGGAGAAGGTATGGGGCGACGAGCAGAAAGACTTTGCGTGTAACACTGCTCAGCCTGGCTGCCATAATGTTTGCTACGACCACTTCTTCCCAGTGTCCCACATACGTCTGTGGGCGCTGCAGCTCATCTTCGTCACCTGTCCATCGTTCCTCGTGGTGCTGCACGTGGCCTACCGCGAAGAACGTGAGCGGAAGCACCGCCTGAAATACGGCGAGGGCTGTCAGCGGTTGTACGCCAACACTGGAAAGAAGCGTGGGGGTCTTTGGTGGACGTACGTCCTCTCGCTGGTTTTTAAGATGGGAGTGGATGCGACGTTCGTGTATCTCCTGTATCACATCTATGAGGGCTATGACTTCCCCATTCTGGTGAAGTGTTCTGAGGATCCCTGCCCCAATGTGGTTGATTGCTTCATCTCTCGGCCCACAGAGAAGAGGATCTTCACCATCTTCATGGTGGTGACAAGTCTGGTGTGCATCCTGCTCTCCCTCTGCGAAACCCTCTACCTGGTGGGCAAACGCTGCTTTGAATGTATCCACAGGATGCAGGGCTCACGGCAGATAAACAAGGCAAGGCCCATCGCTAGCATGAGGAGCTCAAATACTCATTTAGATTCAAACAGCAAGAAACTGGCATGCAAAGGCCAGCCAGCGCCACCATACAGTGTGGTCGTCTCATCCTAAAAAACATGAGCTTGGAAAATACTTTCACTCAAAGTGGGACTCAGAGGGATGGAAAATGTTCTTCATGTTCACCACGATGTGAACTGAAACATGACCAACGGTTGGCAGTAGAGGAAGCAGCTTGTATGCTTACCCTATATCCACTGGATCTTTTTGCTGGAAAGTTGTGGCCTGATAAACAACATTGCATATAAAGTTTATAGGGGTCAAAATGTCAACATTCAGGATGACTCAGTCTTTAGTTTGACTAAAGCAAGTCTCTTCAGGGTTTTGGGTGTGGTGTGGCTTCTGTTAGGCCAAGCTCCAGAACACCAACACCAACGGGCACTTTAAGCAGCAAATACAAAACAGATGTTATAAGCCCAGATAATTACTATTAATTACAAAGTACACATTCGTCAGTTTTTCAACAGACACTAACAAGCCAAACATTACTACAAATGATGTTGAATCACTCTTTGCTTCACATATTTTCATACTTAATTTTTTTTTTCAGAAGAAACCAAAGAAATTATAATTAATTGATGGAAGAATCTATTATCTATAGAAGCCTGTTTTTAACTCAGAGTAAAAATGTTGAGTAATTGTGACTTCATAACTCACAATGTGACTTTAAAAAAAGTTCACCCAAAAATGAAAATTCTGTCATCATTTACTCATCCTCATGTCGTTCCAAACCTGTAAAACTTTCTTTTCATATTTTGAATCATGTTTCAACAGTTGTTGTCCACACAGTCAATGGGGTGCAAAACAATATTGAACACTGATGACTTTTCATGGTATGCGTGGACTTATACAGGTATGCACTGATGTTAGGGTGAGTAAATGATGACAGAATTTTCCTTTTCGGGTAAACTGGCCCTTTAAATTTCACAATTGTGACTCACAACGTGAATTTATATGGTGCAATGTGACATATATCTTGTAATTGCAACATAATATATCTTGCAATGTGACTTTATATTTCATGTGGCTTTATTTCTTGTTAAACTTTATCTGACAATTATTTTTTTATTTTGAGTTGGAAACAGGCTTCCATAGCTGGAAAGAAATTTTACTTTTAAAATGATTTCTTTCTGTTAGATGTGAGAACCGCATATGTAGATACATCACATACAGAGTCTACATTTCTTCTCCATATATTTACAGCCATCAAATAAAGTACATGCAGTTAAACTCAACACATTTTTACAATCAGACTTCCCAAAGCCACCTAGATAGTGAACCCTAATTTATACTTAAATTTGAATGGAAATTTAAATTTGTTTGTTTACAAATTTGTACAAAATTTGTACTGTATTTTATTTTTTATTATTACTATTCAATATTTTGTCATCATTTTTGCTGAGTTACTGTTACGTTAGCTGGTGTGTGTGTGTGTGTGTGTGTGTGTGCGTGTGTGTGTGTGTGTGTCTGCTAATGTGTGCTTAAACTGTGGTGCTCCAATCTAATGTCTTCCAAGAATTTGCAGTATTTAAAACATCAAGAATTTATTGATAAATGCTCAACACTGCCAGATGATCAAATTCAAATAAGGCCAATTTGCCTGTGTGTGTGTAAGAGAGAGTTTTTCATTCACTGATAAACATATCCAGAAAAGTAAACATCCTCCTAGGTTAGAAATCCTCTGTTTGTATGATAGCTTTCCAGCATTCTTTCCTAATTACTGTTTAGAGTTGTTTACATTTTGAGATGCATTAAAATCTGCTTTTTATTTTCTTACAATCTGCTGCTTGTTTAAATGAGTGATTTCTGATGAAATCTGAATGCAGATGAAAACTTTGACTTTGCTGCTCACAAATTTGATTTTACTTTTAAAACCAGTTGATCTGCATGTGGTTGTGCTGTGGAGCAAGAAAATGACAACAATGAAAACAGCAGAGATAAACTTTGTGCTTTGTCGGCATGGCATTTCATTTGGATTCACACCAACTTTGAAAATTGCAAGATAGAATGAGAAAACAAATGTTCTTATTTAATTTTTTAAATGCTCTTCAATTAATAAAATAACATATACATACGTATGTATGTATGTATGTATGTATGTGTGTATATATATATATATATATATACACACACATATACCATTCTATAATTAATTCATATGTTGGGGATTTTGGCCAATTCTGTCTAAAAATTTGTAGATGCCTGTTGCACTGTGGAATAACAAACCACTTTTCTTAAACAAATCCTTTGGCTGTTTTGCAACTGGATTGTATTTCAGGTGTATTCCGGTTACACCATTCAGTCTCGACTCTTTTCAGTACATAAAAACGTCCCTCCCTGTTTCATGAGCAATGATGTCTCTCTCTGTCTCTTGATATCTCCATAACCTCTGTGCAGTGAAAGGGTAGGGTAGATGGAGTTAAATCGTGTTGAAGCAGGTTTCGTGAGTCACATTTACATTCTTAAGGCGTGGAACCCGATCTGACAAGTCCTTTTTCCTTTTTTAATGCAACCAACATTCTACTCCCTGTTCATTGTGCTTGTGCTTCCTCTCCGTCTCTTTTCATCATTGTTAACAGCGCTTTAATCCATAAATATCAACATTTGCAATTGCTAATCATACATGTATATGCACTTTGCAAACCTTGTGCATGTTTAACTAATGTTCTTGTTGTTAAAAATCTATCACAGAAGTTAAAATTCAGTATGCAACTCCAACTGAAGTTAACCATTCCCCCAAATAAACAAGTGTAAACCAGTTGAAAAACTTTGAACCAGATTGGGCAGGTCTGTTGTAGTGTTTCTTCTACAATGTTACCTCTTGCTGAACAAACAAGTTCAGACAGAACACATGTCCTGAATAACTCAAAGACTTTAAAAATACACTAAGGGGAAGACTAGCGATCCTCATGACAGAATTAGAGAGCAAATTGTAAAACTACAGCTCTTTTAATACCTGATTCAGAGAATGCATCATCATCATCCTGCAGAGGTTTTAGCAGTGAGTCAGAGGGCTTCACACGTGTGACCGACAAGAATTTCTCAAGCTTTGATGAAAAAGAACCACAGAGACATTTCCTGTGGGAATGTCTTTTGTATTACCAGCACAAATCCTCAACCATTAGATTCCCACCACTACCAACAGTTGCACATACACTATAAGGAGAATCAAGCTGAGATAAATTCATAACCACACCAAAGAGCTTTCAACAAGGATTTCCTTAGATCCCAGACCTAATCCAAGAGTTACTTGGAACACATTAACTTTAATTACACAAAATAATTAGTACCGGATTCTCAGCACAACACTAAAAAGGTGCCTGACAAAATATTTACAGTAAGCCTCCAGAGACCCACTACACAACAAGTTTCTAAGCAACAAAAACATCTCTAAAGCTGTTGTTCAGGATGAGGTGTGGTCCTTTACGTGACTATGGAGCGTAGACTTTCATGGACAAGTTTGAACATGGAGAAGCCGCCTGCAGACGTTGGCAACACCACAAACCACTAACACGTGGTGTATACTTGACAGAGCTGTCCAAACAAAGGGAGTCTTATTTATTGTACAATAAGATGGAAAATGTTACTAGGCTGCACAGGCAAGGGTTTACTATTTGTTGCATAAAAGACAACACAGTACCATAATATTAACAGTATACTTAAAAAAGTTTTTATGGAGTCATGTTACAGTCATTTTAGACAACACTTTAACTTCATAAACAGAACAGTCCTCTGTTCCCTACACTGTACATTTAAGACAACACAGAGAAAGGCATGATGATTTTGAGAGCATTTTACATACAAACGTGTATTTAATTAGCTTGCTATGTTTAAAGTAAGAGGTTTATGGCAAAGTTGTCCTCTAGTCTGGAAACTGAACTCCACCCTCACTGAGGCGTGTTACCAAACCAGATCCACAGGGAAGCCAAACAGAGCATTTCAGAGAAGAGTTTAACAGCCGCTCAATTACAAGAGAAAAGATACATCCAAAGTAAGTAATAAACATTGTTTTTGTGAAATTTTAGAAGCGATTCATATTGTTCAAATGACTATCAACTCATCAGCATTCGCGCTATAAAAATGGTTTCATTAGAACATCCTTGTTTCCGTTCACTTACCTGTCATTTCTACTAGATCGAATCGATTTTACTGATTTGTAATTAAAGAGAAAGTGGTTGAACTTTTTAAAAGTATAAAGTGGCAGTTAAACTTACGTGTAAGATTGTTGTCGGCTGATTTTTATATGTTAATTTTATATTTAGTTGAGATTTTATGCTCTGTGTACATTATTACAAATATGCCTGCGTTTAAGAAAACAAACAAACAAAAAAAAACATTGAAAATATTTTATAATTAGAGTGCTGGAGAAAAATTTAACTGCCACTGACAATTAAAAGCCAAAACCGCTGATATACAAAGAAATTGAGGACATAAAGTAGCGAGAAAGAGAGCGGCACTGGTTTGACTTTGATTACAGTTTACACAAAACAGCAGGACGAAGCCGTAGATTCAACACATGTGAATGTACTTAAAATATAATCAAACGTTAAAAAGCTGACTGCACGCGATGGTACATCCATTGGGTTGAGGAAACATTAAATGGGGGATGGATGTATTAAAGGCAAAGCTCTAAAACTGATACAAAAAATATAAAGCAATGATTTTTTTTTTTTTGCCGTTTCTGATGACAAATGGCGTGATGGCCTATCCTGCATGAAGCATTTTATGATTTGAGCATACACCATTCTAAAGCGTTTAAAGGGATAGTTCACAACTAACTAAAATGATCATTTACACACCTTCATGTCCATTCAAACCTGTTTGATTTGTTATGTGTATCAAGCTCCAAAATAAAATAAAATGAACAATGAATGTATCATAAAATTGATCCGTATGACTTGTGCACTATATACTTAAAGTCTTCTGAAATCATACAACAGCATTCTCTGACTAACAGACTGAAAATTAATTAATTATTCACTTTAATCCATACCTCAAGTGATCTGATAATTGCTGTGATCAGATCACTGAGTCATTGAGTTGAATTCAAGAAGAATCGAATAAATTCAATTAATGAATGAATCATTCAGGGCCATTTGTTAGATGGATAAGAGTGGCCTGGATATTCTTTAAAAAAAATCACCTTTTCAGTGCATTGAAATAACATGAGGATGAAAAAATGGTTGAACTATTCCACCATGTTGCTTTTAAATTCAAGAAGTTGTTTTGAATGAGTTTACTCATTGTGATTTTTTTTCTCTTCTTCAGTTTTTTCCATCTTCAGGTTGCTGTATTCTTCATCAGAGATATTCAGAGGATCAGAGGACACCAAGTGTGAGTTGGCCTTGCTCTGAGCCATGGACTGGAAGACTTTTCAAGCCCTGCTCAGTGGGGTGAATAAATACTCCACTGCATTTGGCCGGATCTGGCTCTCAGTGGTTTTTGTGTTCCGGGTGATGGTTTACGTTGTAGCGGCTGAGAGAGTTTGGGGTGATGAGCAGAAAGACTTTGACTGCAACACCAAGCAGCCGGGCTGCGCAAATGTCTGCTATGACTACTTCTTCCCCCTTTCCCACATCCGACTGTGGGCCCTGCAACTCATCTTCGTCACCTGTCCATCACTGATGGTGGTCATGCACGTGACGTACCGGGACGAGCGCGAACGCAAGTTCCGTGAGAAGCACGGTGAAAAAGCCAAGCTCTACGACAACACAGGGAAAAAGCATGGTGGACTGTGGTGGACGTACCTGATCAGCCTTTTTGTCAAGACTGGCATCGAGATCACCTTCCTGTACATCCTCCATCACATTTATGATAGTTTCTACCTGCCACGGCTGGTGAAGTGTGAGGTCCAACCATGTCCCAATGTTGTGGACTGTTACATTAGTCGACCCACAGAGAAAAGAGTCTTCACCTACTTCATGGTTGGAGCTTCAGCTCTTTGCATAGTGCTCAGTGTCTGTGAGATCATCTACCTGATCTCCAAACGCATCATCCGATGTGCCAATAAGTTTAAGAGGCACCACAGAAGCAGCACGCCACTTAATGGACGATACCGAGATGAGGACAGCAACTGCACCCTTCCAATGCATGAACTGGACAGCAAACTCGAGTTTAAGTTGGAGTCTAAACCAGATTTTAAGTCTGAGTATAAACCTGGGTCTAAACCACAGTTTAAATATGAACTCAAGCCAACATTTAAGCCAGCTTACAGACTTAGTGTAGATATGAGAGCTTCTGCTCCAAACCTCTCAGTACCTATGTACAAGATACAATCTGATATACTTTGAAGAATGATTCCATGTTTCCTTCTCCATCAAGTATTCACAAACGGGTATAAAACAAGCTTTGAATGTCTGGACAGTCTCAAAGTCTTTCATCGTCCATCAAGACCTATAAAACTGCCAGTCTTGGGTGTGTCATTTGGCAGATGGTTCGTGGAATTCTGTATGCCAGATTCAGAAACAGGGATTATTAAGTGTCTTGCTTAGTGGAGCATTGGAGATTAACCAGGATTGTGATATCACTGGTACCTGGGTTCAAACCTGGAGTCTTTTGATTAAGAGCCAAGTTTCTTCAGGCTTAAACTCCAGTTCAAACGACTGCATAACTGTCATGATTCTAAGAATGGGCACTGAATGCATTCCTCTCACTCATTTCTTAAAGAGAACAAAGGTGAAAACCCATGAAAAAGCTCAAGAGTTCTCAAATAACCAGGAAGGCTTTCATGGAGAACACACCTTGCATACAAAACCCACCTCCACCTTCACACGCACGCTAAAAGATAGGAGGAAGAGTGAAGTTCCATTGTATGTTAAAAGACGTAATGAAAATGCCTCATGGGTGTCATTGTTTACGGTGTCTCGTTTCTCAATGTCCTGGTATTTGTTACAAAGATCAGATCAAAGTTTTAAAGTTGAAGCTGTTCCAACTTTGAGTTTCATAGAGATCATAGCTTGTTTATATGCAAACACACCTGAACTCTATCTGAACTCAAATCTTTATGCTGGAAAAATGAGAGGTATATAAAATCTAACAGTGTCCATGAGATGGGCAATCAGGGAAAGTTTTTTTTTTTTTTTTTTTTTTA
>JAFVLL020032576.1:0-42653 GCA_021397915.2 Tor tambroides | reverse complement strand
GACTGAAGAAAGAAAGACATGGACATCTTGGATGACATGGGGGTGAGTAAATTATCAGCAAAAGTTTTTTTTAAAAGTGAACTTCTCCTTTAAGATGGACAGCTGATGAACCAAATCCTTTGGTGGGCTGAGGTAATCCTTTTTTATAACTGTTTGAATGAACTATTTACAGAACTTTTTTGATTCTACTCTTCTCCTTCTTGGTCCTTGTCATACATGTCTGTATTAAACAAGGCACCCATCTCTTTTGTTGGTTCGAACTGATGACAGCAGATTGCATGTCTTTGCATGAAGGCTCAAATGTGAAGGATGTTCTCCAGAAGGTTGTCCTTCATTCTGCTCCGTAGTTTTGTCTTTATCAAATTCATCTCCGAGAATGTGCGTTCAACCGCTGTATTGCTGAATGGCAATGCTAGCAGCAAAAGAGCAAAAGACCCAAGTTCATAAAAATCTCCACTTAGCAGTTCTCTGTGTATTCCTGTGACACTGTGTCCAGGGACCTCCACTGCTGATCAAGCTTTGTGAGATCTCCAATGTACAGACTAAGAAATGACAGAGGCTAACTGAGGTTTTTTCTGACTGTTAAGCACTACGGATGGGCTCAGTGAGACTGAGATTGAAGTTGCTGCATATTAGTGGTCAAACGTTGTTTGATTTGCTTGACAAATTCAAGCAGATATTCTTTGCAGTGGTGTTTAATGCACTTTGCATCGATTGTAGGAAGCTTTGCATTATCCAGCTCCATCTGGAACTGTAGGCCATAGTCAACTGCAGAGAGAGGCAGATGGTTGCTTTCTGTGGTCACATCAAAGTCAATAACCTCAGACCACTGAGTCATGTTTGCCAGGTTGATTTTTGCAACTCTTCTGAGCAGGTTCAGGTAGAACATAATCAGTTCATGGAAGAGCTTGCATGGATTTGAATTTTCCAGCTGAAACATTTTATTCAATCTGTTCGATTTTTGAATTAATGGGCTGCAGGAACACTAAATACAGTTTGTTGACCGGATCAGAGTACATTTGATACAGGATCTCTGCATTGTAGATCCTGTCCTTATTCTTGGCAAGCTGGAAATGTAATTTCAATTCGCCATATTGATCCAGCACCCTATTGAAGCATGCACTGACAGACAGCCATCTTAGTGTCTGAAAGCTGAAGGATTTTTAGCAGTGCTTCTCTAACATTGATCGCTACATAAAGTTGCTGGTAGTTTTGCTGACGGATGGTGCTATGCGAAAACCAAGCATACAGTATGTTTGTGAAATCTGAAATTCGACATTTCTTGGCCAAACACGCGTTGCGTATGATGAGCACAATTGAATTGAGTGACACGCACATTTCGCAAATCAAGAAGTTGGGGTTGTACTGTCGAAATTTTGTGACAACTGAATTGTGCTGTCCACACATGGCACTGCATCCATCAGCTGCATGCCCGATGCATCGTCTGAGACAGAGCTTGTTCTCTTGCAAAAAGTTTAGCAAGGCCTCTGTTACTGACGTCGCATCTCCTCCATCAAGATGAACAATCCCAGCAAAGATGACACTATGCGCTGTTGATTTTGACTATAATTCCGGATTACAACAGTTGACTGTTTTTACATGCCCACATCAGTGCTTTTGTCGATAATTAAGTAATATAGTTCTTCTCCAATATCCCACTTTGTCTCTGGCCCAATTATGTGCTTAATGATGGCTGAATATTTAATGCAGTGAAGTCCGATATCCTTTTGAGCAATTTCACGGAAAAGTTCTCCTAAATGATCCACTGTCAAAATGCTTGAATGGCACGCAATGTATGCTGCTGGTTTTAATTCCGTCACCTTAACAAACTGGTCAATTTTCACTGCAGTTATGCCACTGTCAAACAAAGTATGCCTTCGAGCGTTCGAAAACGGGGCCACATTTTGAACATGTTTTTCTGTCTTGCTGTGACTCACAAGATCACTGTGATGCGCTCTAATCTCTGCTTTACAGTACTTACAGAAAGCTTTTGTGTCATCCCCAGTCACAAGCTGTATCCACTCCTTAATGCCATCTTTACATTCCCACTCTACTGTATTTGTTTTTTTTTTCATATTTTGACCATTTGCTAGGTTTAGGAGGCATGTTATAAATTTGGTAGAGTAAAATATTTCAACACAACCATTTCAGATAAATATAATTGATGCAATATGTGAAACCTTTAACCCACGGAATAAAAACAACCCTTCGCAAGTGGTTAAAAGTAGCCCAATTCTGTGGGAAAAACATGGACTTGGCAACACTACTTCAATACAATACTGCACAGAAGCTCTAAATGACTCTGTGGGGAGTGTCCCACCATCATGTTTCTGCCATAATCACTTGCTGATTAATGGTTTCCTGACAGATAGAAGGTGAGATCATGAGACCATCAAGTCCTCTTGCACCAGAATCTGTGGATCTTTGCCATCTGGGACACTTGAGCATCATGGGAAAACCACAACATCATTACTGATGAATTGAGAGCAGCACCACCACTAATGCATTATGGGAGAACACAAGCTTTAGTAGACTTGTATTATCTATCTATCTATCTATCTATCTATCATTAGTTCTATCTGTCTGTCTGTTTGCCTATCTATCTATCTATCTATCTATCTATCTATCTATCATTAGTTCATTAGTTCTATCTATCGATCTGTCTGTCTATCGTTCTATCGTTCTATCTATCTATCTGTCTATCTATCATTAGGTTTATCTATCTATCTATCTATCTATCTATCTATTATCATTAGTTCTATCTATCTATCTATCTATCTATCTATCTATCTATCTATCATTAGTTTTATCTATCTATCTATCTATCTATCTGTCTGTCTGTCTGTTCTTGTTGTGAATTCTCCCCCTTTAAGTTTAAAACGTGCGATCTGCGTGATGTTTCAGTAATGACTTGCATAAATAACATAGTGCATAAACAACGTAGTGTTTTTTGTTTTTCAAATATGATCAGTTTTACCAGGGATGACCTGCTGAACATTCGGCAGAACACACCACAAAATCTTTTACCGGATTTTGATTTTTCGGACGTTTTGCTGGACATTGTAGTTGGCGGAGCCGTAGCTCTGGTCAAACGCTACAGGAGGTGCAGGCGGAAAGCGAACGGCGCTCGTGAAGCTCAGACAGCGGATTCCGAACTGCGTTGCCTAGTATCCATCAAGACGTCTGCTCTCTACCCAACAAAACGGACGAACTCCTTCTGCTCTCCCGGACAAACAAGTTTTCTAACTCTGCTTGCCCTGTGTTTCACGGAAACCTGGCTAAATGGCGACATACCCGGACAAACGCGATTCATCTGCCCGGAAATTTCCAGCTGATCAGAGCAGATCGGGACGCGGAATCAACAAGGGAAGTCGTAGCGGTAAGGACGCTGCTTTTACATCAATGAGAGGTGGTGTACAGATGTAAGCAGTGTTTAAAAAGAAGATGTGCTGTTCCAGATCCTAAACGCTCTTCAGTAACTGCAAGCGTTCTGTGCGTAGAGATTTGTTCGTTCATTCTCGCGGGTGTTTACATTCCGCAGCGCATGTGAGCTGCAGCTGCAGAAACTAACTTATATGATGCAAGGAGTGAGCAACAACACCGAGGATATTTTTAATCATTCTCGGAGACTTTAATAAAGCAAATCTCCCATTGAACTGTCAAAATACAGACAGCATATATGTCCCACCAGGAACAGTAATATATTTGGATCACTGTTACACAGCAATAAGGACGCATATCCTGGGTTCACGAGCAAGCTTTCTCTGATCTGTTTTGTTCATCTTGTTCCGACCTACAGAGCAGAAACTCAAATCTGCAAAGCCTGTTAAAGATCTGTTAAAAGATGGACAATGAAACAGGCGGGATTTACAAGCCTGTTTCTCTCACTGATTGGACTGTTTTGAAGTAGCTGCCACTAGTCCTGGGCTGAAGGCTCGAAGTAACATCTTATATCAGTTTCTGTGAGGATATGTGCATTCCTACCAAGACTCATTTAATCTACAACAATGACAAACCATGGTTCACTGCAAAACTCAGACAGCTCCGTCAGGCTAAAAAGATGCTTACAGAAAGGGGGATAAAGTCTTGTACAAACAGGCTAAATACACACTGGAAAAGGAGATCAGAGTGGCAAGAAGGGTATTCTGACAAGCTAAGGAAAAAATTATCTTCCAGTGATCCTGCTTCAGTGTGGAAAGGTATGAAATATATCACCAGTTACAAGACACCATCCCCCAGCACTCTGGAGAATCAACAACTGGCAGACAATTTGAATGACTTTTACTGTAGGTTTGAAAAAACAACCCACACCCGCCCTGAACACCTCTCCACACAACCATTCACACCTCCAGCAACCCCCCTCTCCCCCACATCTACAATTCAGATAAAAGAAGAAGATGTGCGCCAGGTCTTCAGAAAGAACAAAAGAAGGAAAGCACCAGGCCCAGACAGTGTGACACCAGCCTGCCTAAAAATCTGTGCTGACCAGCTGGCCCCCATCTTCACACAGATCTTCAACGAATCCACTGGGCTGTGCGAGGTCCTGTGCTTCAAGCAGCTCCACCATCATCCCTGTCCCAAAGAAACCCAAGATAACAGGACTTAATGACTACAGACCTGTGGCTCTAACGTCTGTGGCCATGAAATCATTTGAAAGACTGGTTTTGGCTTATCTGAAGGACATCACTGGTCTCTTACTGGACCCCCTGCAGTTTTCCTACAGAGCAAACAGGTCTGTGGATGATGCAGTCAACATGGGACTGCACTTCATCTGTATCTGCTGGACAGACCAGGGACTTATGTGAGGATCCTGTTTGTGGACTTCAGCTCCGCTTTTAACACCATCATCACGGACACCCTTCAGAATAAACTGACTCAGCTCTCCGTCCCCACCTCCGTCTCTCAGTGGATCACCAGCTTCCTGACAGACAGGCAGCAGTCAGTAAAGCTTGGTAAATTCACATCCAACACCACCATCAGCACTGGAGCTCCTCAGGGCTGCGTTCTCTCCAGCTGCTCTTCTCCCTGTATACCAATGACTACATCTCTAAAGACCCCTCTGTCAAGCTCCTAAAGTTTGCGAACGACACCACACTGATCGGCCTCATCCAGAATGGTGACGAGTCTGCTTACAGAAAGGAGGTTAAGGAGCTGGCTCTCTGTTGCAGTCTTAACAACCTGGAGCTGCTTACGCTTAAAACTGTGGAGATGATAGTGGACTTCCAGGAGAAACCCCCTGCTCTCTCCCCACTCCCATCATGAACAGCACTGTGACTGCAGTGGAGTCATTCAAATTCCCGGGCACACCATCTCTCAGGAACTGAAGTGAGATATTCACACTAGACTCCATTGTCAAAAAGGCCCAGCAGAGGTTGTACTTACTTAGCCAGCTGAGGAAGTTCAACCTGCCACAGGCTGCTGAAGCAGTTCTACTCCGCCATCATTGAATCCATCCTCTGCACTTCAATAACTGTCTCGGTTCAGCTCAGCTGCCAAATCTGACCTCAGAGACTACGGAGGTAGTCCGGACTGCTGAGAATCATTAGTACAACCCTCCCCAGTCTCCAAGAACTGTACTTATCCAGAGTGAGCAAAAGGGCTGGTAAAATCCCTCTGGACCCCTCACATCCAGCACACTCCCTCTTCCCCAGACTGTTACCGTCTGGTCGACGCTACAGAGCTCTGAGCACCAGAACGACCAGACACAGAAACTATCTTCCCTCAGGCAATCCATCTCATGAACACTCGACAATAAACACGGAACACACAACTATTATACATTATCCATTCACCACACTCACTTATTTTATTTTATTTTCTCATTTCAAATTTGCACATACTTGACCTGTACATACATAATTGTCTATATTATATATTGTGTTTTTGCTGTTTTGTACATTGCCTATTTGGATATTTGTATATTATTCTTTTATTATCTGTGTCCTGTCCTGTTGCTGTCTTTCTGTTGCACTGCGGAGCTTCTGTCACTAAAACAAATTCCTCGTATGTGTAAACATACTTGGCCAATAAAGCTCATTATTCTTCTCAGTGTTCACAGCATGTATGGTCTTAGCGTAACTGCCTATTCACTAAGTTACTTAAGCGCAGCAGTCACATCGTGTGCTCTCACTCAGGTGCAGCATTTATGTGCAAGAGAAAGTGCGTGACAAAGTACTTCGATGTATATTGTTAATTACCTAGATTGTTACAGTGTACCACAATTGTGTTAACTTTGACAGTGTTTACGATGTTATTGAAGTTTAACGATCTTTCCGAGTGTAATTTGATCCTGGTTAATGAGCGGATTAGCCCCGCTAGCATCGAGGCGCGCATTGTTCATGTTTACAACTTTATTACATTTAAGTGTAGTATTTTCAGGGTGATAATACCTCAACGATCATTATTACTAACATCTGTACTAATGATGCAGTCTCATTTCTGTATATAATTTATATTTCATCGTGTTTGTAATTCTCACTGCACTAGGCAGATTATCACAGTGATATATTTCTCAGTTTATATTCCATGTATCAGTGCAATTTACAAAGTTGTTTATTATTGAGATTGTGATATGTTGAGTTGTTGATTATATTTAATGAATATTTATTTCTGTTATTTCATTTATTTCAGAAACTACCTCAAATACACCAACATGTGTATAGGGTCAAATCTTGTACAATAAACAGTCAAACTCAATATGATGACTCCGACTCCCTGACAAGAGTTCTGCAGCGGTCAATAACAATTAACCAGCATTCAGTGGGGCAATCCCCAACATTGGTCCTTCGAGCCGGAACATTGACTACTGCAGTGATGTCATCAGAGGAGCCAGCAACCTCCCTCCCTCATGCTGAAGCGTCAGATAGACCCTCACGGCAGCGCCGCACACCCAAGCATCTGGAGGACTACCTCCTTGACTACAGCCATCACCGACCGGCCCCTTCCTCCCAGCCTGCAGTAGGGGTGCCAGAGGAGCAGCAAGGAGCCGCAGCCGCAGTGAGCATAACTAGTCAAACCCGACCATCCTCCAGCCAGGGTGAGCCTCCAGCCACAGGTTCTACGGACTTAATGAGTATGAGTTCACTGAGGGAATTACTGAAGTCTATGTCTGATAAAGAAAGGGACGAGGCCGCTGACATGGCTGCGCTTCAGAGCAAACTTAAGCAATATGAACAGCGACAGCGACGGCGCAAGGAGTTGATGGAACACATCACATCGTTCCTGAGGGAAGAAGGTGAGGAGGAGGATCAAAGTGTAAAGCCTGCCATGCCACCTACAAGATCACCTCTAGAAAAGTCACCACATCCGCCCTCATCATCAAGTCATTCTTCTCAATCACAGTCACCTGACATTGAGTTTCAGGCTAAGGGACATGTGTGTGCCACACAAGTAAAGGCCAGCACACCTACTGTGGAGTGCTATAATCCTGGTTTTGTACCAATACAGCCAGTCCGTACATTCACTTTGTACTCGCCAGTTTCGTCAGGTATATTACCTACAGGTTTGCCTCAACACCAGCGTGTTACAAGAGCAGAGACTGCACCGCTAATGCTTAATGAGCAGTATGATGATGCTGGAAGGGTTCTGAAGCCACAAGTGCAGCAACCACTGATAGCTCCCACGCGAGCCTATCAGCACCCCAGTGTGCCTTACGTCCACCCGTCAGTTGCACTTTCTTCACTGCTCCACTCTCATCTAGCCTTTCATTTCCTCAGTATACTCAGATGCCTCCAGTGGCGGCAGCGCCACAGACTCTGCCCAATGCTTCAGTCTCTGCATTGAACATTCCAACCCTTGCTGCCCCTTCCTTACAGCCATTCAGCCAGATGCTGAAGCACCCGGAGTATTTGACTCCTCACCGCCCTTTGCACGCTGCCCCCCAGCCAAAGATTCCAGACTTTGTTAACGACAATGAAAGGGAGTTTGCTAACCTCAAACTAGCACTTGATAACCTCCTTGAACCTCATGCAGAGCTGGACGAGAAATATAAATACCACATTTTGCTGGAACACCTCAAACTCCCTGAAGCTCAGATGATTGGCCAGTCCTGTCGCCATCACCCATTTCCATACTCGGCAGCTATGCAGGCTCTCCAATTGCAATACGGTCAGCCCCATCATTTGGCTCAGAGCGAGATTGCAGCGATTCGTACAGCGCCAGAAGTGAAACCAAATGATGCAACTGACACATCATCAGCCAACTCTGAGAGCCGTATCTACCTGTTACCATCCATTGCATCAGGCAGAGTCCTTCTGAAAGTGGTACCGGTGCTGCTACACCACAAATCAAAGACATTTGAGACTTATGCTATACTAGATGACGGAGCACAGCACACCATGATCCTGCCCACTGCCGTCCAGCAGCTCCAGCTGAAAGGTGAACCGGAGACTCTAGCCCTTCGTACAGTCTGACCAGACACTACTCACCTCAATGGCACAAAGGTCACCTTTGAAATCTCCCCAAGATGTAACCCAGAGAAACGCTATCAGGTGTTGGGGGCATTTACAGCTTTTGGTCTTGATCTGGTGGAACAGTCATACCCAGTTCAGACTCTCCGGAGACGGTATGCACATCTAAGGGGAGTTCTGCTACAGCCATTTCACAAGGTGCGTCCGCTGGTACTCATAGGTTCAGACCAAGTTAATCTCATCACTGCCAAAGAGCCTATTCACCAAGGCACCAAAGGGGGTCCAGTAGCAGTCCATACAGCTCTCGGGTGGGCTCTCCAAGGAGCAGTAATGTGTACCACAGACCAGGCACCAGTGCAGTAATGTTTCTTTATCTCTATTGCCCACCAAGATGATCTTCTCTACAGAAATGTGGAAACGTTATGGCAACTGGACGTGTTGCCCTTTCACAATGAGAAGTTGGTGGTCCGGTCCAGACAAGATAACGAGGCTGTGCAGCTGCTTGAGTCCCAAACGCAGCAAGTCAGTGTACAGGGTGTACAACATTATGCCACCCCTCTTCTGTGAAGCCTGATGCACTTAAGCTCAAGGGGTTTATGCAATCTGTTCTTGCAAACCTGAGGAGTACTGATGGAGACTCCAGAAAGACCCTGAGAAGGCCTCAATCTACTCAGGAGAGATTGCCAAGCTCATCGAAGCAGATTATGTAGCCAGACTCAACCAAAGGGAAGCAGCCCAGGCAGAAGAATCATGGTACCTGCCCCACCATCTGGTGAGCCATAACAATAAGCCATGACTGGTTTTCAACTGTTCGTTCAAACACCAGGGTCTATCTCTTAACAATCAACTCCTGCCTGGTCCTGCACTTGGACCATCACTGTTGGGCGTCCTGCTATGATTCAGACAGCATCATGTGGCTGTAAGTGCAGATATCAAGAGCATGTTCCATCAGGTTTGTCTCCTACCAAAGGACAGACCCTTTCTCCGTTTCATTTGGAGAGACCTGCAGAGTGAGATCCCCCCAGATGTGTATGAATGGCAGGTTCTACCATTTGGTACAACAAGCAGTCCATGCTGTGCCATCTCCGCTCTGCAACATCATGCTCGCAATTCTGAAGCCAAATATCCAGGGTTGCAAGAAATTGTACACCAGAGCTTCTATGTGGACAATTGCCTCGCAAGCTTTCCTGCTGTTGCTGCAGCCAAACAAACAGTGGATCGACTGCGCAGCATGTTAGCAGAAGGAGGATTTGACCTCAGACAGTGGGCTAGTAGTCATCCAACCGTGGTCACTCATCTTCCTCCTGAAGCCCGCTCCTCCGCCACAGAGCAGTGGTTAGTTCAAACCCATTTTGACCCGATGGAGCCCACATTGGGGCTTCGGTGGAACTGTGCAACTGATACCCTTGGATATCAATATCGGCCCATTGAGCGTGCAGCACTGACTATGAGAGCCGCCTACCAGGTGCTGGCATCTCAGTATGATCCATTGTGGTTCATACTACCGTTTACCACCAGGGCTAAGGTGATCATCCAACAGTTGTGGGCGAAAAAGAGAGACTGGGATGACCCAGATCTACCACCAACCCTTAAGGCAGCCTGGATAAGTTGGGAGAACAAGCTTGAACATCTCAGGGCAGTATCCATTCCTGGTTATTTAACAGCCTTTACAACTACAGCAGAACAGAACATTTCCCTCCATGTGTTCTGCGACGCCTCTGAGAAAGTAGGGATGCAACGATACCATTTTTTCAGAACCGATCCAGTCCTGAAAATTCTGAGTATCTGCCGATACCGATCCAATCCGATACCAGCACAGTTTAAATCGATGTAGAATTTCTATACTTCTCTGTGTTGACCTGAGCTGTGTTTACAGCTGATCTTTTGTGTGTTAAACACAATCTACTACATATAGATAACTTCATTTTAATGAAAAATAACAAATGAAAAAATATATAATCATAATCTATGACAAAAATACTATTAAAAACTAGGTTAGTGGATAATTCAGCAGCAAAAGATACTCTAGAAAAATCATGGGTGCACAATAATTTTATAAAACCTAGTGAAACATTTTTATTTACAAATAAATGTGAATAAGTGTAGGGCTAAATCTGGTAAAATGGTACACATTGCTCTTTGTATTGTTGTAAAATACATTAATGAAAAAACAAGCAAATACATTTATATATTTATACATCCATAAGTATTGGAACAGTAAAGACAAAATTGCTCTGTTGGCTGTGGAGTCAAGATATTTGCAAATATGATTAAAAGATGAATATGAGACAAAACTACAGAATGTCACATTTTATTATTAGCTGATTCAACACATACATGTTTTACCAAATAAAAAGAACAGCACTTTTAGAGTTCATCCTACTCATTGATGTGAGCATAAGTATTGGGACAGTTGAACATAAGGCAGATATAAAAGATTAAAAGCTATTATTTAGTTGCAGATCCCTTGCGCACAATCACAGCAGTGAGTTTGTGACCCATAGACATCACCAGACTCTTGGTCTCATCCTTTGAAATACTTTTCCCAGCCTTTAATGCAGCCAATTCCAATTGTTGCTTGTTTTGGGGAGTTTGTGCCTTTACTCTCCTCTTCAGCTGGTGAAATTCATGTTCAATTGGATTCAAATCTGGAGATTGACTTGGCCAATCTAAGACTTTCAATTTCTTTGCCCTTATAAATTCCTTGACTGAACTGGGAGGGTATTTTGGGTCATTGTCCTGATGCAAAATGAAGCACTTCCCAATGAATCTGGTGGCATTTTTTTGAGTATTGGTAGGCAAGATGGTTTTGTACCCTTCCAAATTCATTCTGCTACTGTCATCATACATTAAGTCATCAGTAAAGTTGAGAGGGCCTTTTCCAGATACAGCCATGCATGCCCATGCCATGACACCACCTCCACCATGCTTTACAGATTAGGCTGTATGGTTAGAATCATTTGCAGTTCCCTTTTTTTTTTCTCCACATTTTTGCTTTCCCATCACTTAGATAAAGGTTCATCTTTGTCTCATCGGTTCGTAAACACAGTTCCAAAACTCTTCTGGCTCACCTTTGTGCTCTTGCCTTTCTATTTTTGGTGCTGGTCAGAGGTTTCAGAGTCTCCTGAGGACAGTAGATTGTCAGAGCATTGTAATTCTGTGTCAAAGTCTCCTGAGGACAGTAGATTGTCAGAGCATCACCCCAGCTTTCCGGAAGTTGTTGGTGATTTTACAGACACGTCTTTATTGTTCATTTTCACAGCTTTTATGATTTCTCTGTCATCAACTACTGTTGTTTTCTCAGCCGATCAGGTAGTTGTTGGTTGCTGGTGTCGCTGGTGGTTTCCAAACTCTTGATTTCTCCATGCCCTTTGTTTTTGTTTTTGCTATAGCTCTAATTGACTTCCTCTTTTCTTTTAGCATCCAAATTGTTTGCTTTTCTCTAAAAGTCAGCTCCCTCATCTTCATCCGGGTTTGTGTGTGTCATCATGGAATGCAAGATTCGGAATGCAGAAGTAATGGATATAACTGATACAACACATTCCCTGCTTTTAATATCTGAAGAATTAATGCAACAGGACACAGCTGATCACTCAGAAAGACATGTGAGGCAACTGTTCCAATACTTATGCTCACATCAGATAGGGGGATGAAACTCTAAAAGTGCTAAACTTCTTAGCTGGTAAAATATCTGTGTTGAATCACCCAAAAATAAAATGTGACCTTGTGTAGTTTTGTCTCATATTCATCTTTTAATCACATTTGTAAATGTCTTGACTCCACAGCCAACAGAGCAATTTTGTCTTTACTGTTCCAATACTTTTGGAGGGCACTGTATACTAGAAAATTAAAAGACATTTCTTTTAAATGTATAGCACAGTAATGAAGGCAGCAACATATGATTGATAGGACAGAACAAGAAATACTATTAATAATCTTTCATTGCGCAAAAGTATTATAAAATGAAAGGCTCCAATACAGAGTGGCACAAAACGCTTATGCGCATCCCGTACGCAGAATGATGCGCTTGAAGCGACACAGAGTCACAGCGTGCAGGCTGCGCAGCCCTCCGAGTCCGCATAGAAAAGTTCAAAGTACAAAGAGAAGAGGTATTGATGTGTAGTGTATTAAATCTTTGCGTTAGTTTATTGATCCTTTTCTTTTAACAGTTTTAAACCTCAGTTACTGTGCGCTCATGAAGAGAGTTTGACTGTAGTAACCAAACGTGACACGCAGTTTGAATGCTGAACGGATGATGACAGACAGCCGCGGCGGAGAGAAGAGTTTACATGAACTTGAATTTAACGACTTAAATATTCATCTGTACCTCAGATTAAACTATGGAACAGCTTCAGAACACATGAAATATAGTGCACGAAAACTTTATGGTGCTTTATAATGTTTTTGTGCCTTTCATGGGGCTCAACAAAATAACACAGAATAGTATACGCACAATATCGGATTTGGATCGGTCTCGTCTGACCGATACCCGATCCGCAGAAAATGACCGTATTGGAGCCGATACCGATCCTGAGTATCGGATCGATGCCCCATACGCTTTCTCATAGGGATGCAGTGGCATATTTTGCAGTTCAGTCCGACAGTGACATTCACGTTTCCTTCATAATGGCCAGATCACGAGTTGCTCCTAAGAGGCAGCAATCTATGCCTCGCCTGGAGCTTTGTGCTGCCTTAGCTGGGGCTCAACTAGCCAAAGTGGTGAGGGATGAGCTAACACTCTCCATCAGTCAAACAATCCTGTGGACAGACTCCATGACTGTTCTAGAGTGGATTCAGTCAGACTCCTGCCGATACAAGGTATTCGTTGGGACACGAGTCTCCGAGATACAGGAGTTATCCGACCACAGATCATGGAGGTATGTGAATACACAGGACAACCCCGCTGACGACATAACGAGGTAAATCTCTCCAAAGTCTGGCTGAGCCTAATCGATGGAGTCAAGGGCCTCCATTCTTGAAACAGAGCCAAGAGCACTGGCCTAAGAAACCTGAACTCACACAATCAGAGGGAGTATCTGAATTGAGAGGGCTTCCATGCTACTGCCTAATAGCAGTTGACACTGCCTCCAACCTCCCTGATTCTACCAAGTTTAATTCATGGTGTGAATTAGTGGAGGCAACCCGACAGGCCTGCCAAGGGGCGGCCACATCAGATTCTGCATCCAGGGAGCCTGTGACTAGTAGAGAGGCACAAGCTGTCCTGCTAAGAGCATGCCAACTCCAGAGCTTTCCCGAAGAAGTTGCTGCCCTCAAGGCACAGAAACCAATTCCTGCACACAGCCGATTAGTTAGTCTTGCTCCAGAATGGGACCCACTGACCAACATGATAAGAGTTGGAGGCCGATTAAGGAGGCTAGCAAACTCAGACCCAGAACAAATCCACCCCATTGTGCTGGACCCAAAACACGCGGTAACAAAGCTCCTTATCAAAGAATTTGATGAGTGTCTGTTACACCCAGGAGCAGAAAGAGTATACGCTGAAATACGGAGACAGTACTGGATTCTCAGAGGACGGCAGGCCATAAAGTACCATCAACTTCACTGTCTGTCCTGTCAGCGATGGAGCGCTCAGCCAAAGGTTCCGCAAATGGCAGATTTGCCACCAGAACTCCTCCGATTGCTATGTCCACCTTTCCACTCAACGGGTGTTGACTGCTTCAGCCCATACCTGGTCAAAATAGGGAGGCGAAATGAGAAACGCTGTGGGCTAATCTTCAAATGTCTCACAACTAGGGCAGTACACATTGAGCTCCTCAATTCAATGGATGTAGATGCCTTCCTTCTTGCTCTCCGCCGGTTCATAGCCAGAAAAGGTAAACCACATGAGATCCGTTCTGATTGTGGCACCAACTTCCAGGGAGCTGACAGAGAATTACGGGAAGCTTTCTCAATTATGGAGCCAGAACTCAAAGCCCAGCTTTCGGACTATCAGATTAGCTTCAAGTTTAATCTACCCAGTGCTCCACACTTTGGCGGAATATGGGAGCGTGAAGTCCGTTCCATAAAGAATGCTCTCCAGGTAGCTGTCGGAACCCAAGCTGTCACAGAAGATGTTCTGTCCACAGTCCTAGTGGAAGTGGAAGGGATCCTCAACTCGAAACCGCTAGGATATGCCTCAACAGATGTCGCTGACATGGATCCGATTACTCCTAATATTCTCCTAATGGGGTGGCGGGATGCATCACTGCCTCAAGTGGCATACGCTCCAGGAGACATGGGGCGGCGGAGATGGCAGCACTGTCAGAACATGGTGGACCAGTTCTGGATACACTTCACTAGAAACTACTTGCCTACGCTCCAGACCAGGCAGAAGTGGCATAAAGCTTCAGAGAACCTGGAAGTTGACTCTGTCTTACTGATTGTGGATCCACAACTCCCAAGAGCTCAGTGGCCCATAGGCAGAGTTCAAAAGACATTGCCCAGTAGTGATGGATGTGTGCGGACTGCTGAAGTTGTCGTTGATGGTAAAGCTTACATCAGACCAGTTGCCAGCCTGATAGAGTTGCCTGCTTTAGAAGGTAATAACAAAGACATTTAGAGAATTCCCTGGATTACCCATTTGCTTCTAAAATGTGGGGGCGGCTGTTGTGAATTCTCCCCCTTTAAGTTTAAAACTTGCGATCTGCGTAATGTTTCAGTAATGACTTGCATAAATAACGTAGTGCAGTGTTCACAGCATGTATGGTCTTAGCGTAACTGCCTATTCACTAAGTTACTTCAGCGCAGCAGTCACATCGTGTGCTTTCACTCAGGTGCAGCATTTATGTGCAAGAGAAAGTGCATGACAAAGTAAGTTACTTAGATGTATATTGTTTATTACCTAGATTATTATTATTATTGAGGTTATTGAGGTTTAACGATCTTTCTGAGTGTAATTTGCAGCGTGCATTGTTCATGTTTACAGCTTTATTACAATTAAGTGTATTATTTTCAGGGTGATAGTACCTTTCAACGATCATGATTACTAACATCTGTACTAATGATGCAGTCTCATTTCTGTATATAATTTATTTCATCATTTTTGTCATCTTCATTGCACTAGGCAGATTATCACAGTGATATATTTCTCAGTTTATTCCTTGTATCAGTGCAGTTTACAAAGTTTATTATTGAGATTGTGATATGTTGAGTTGTTGATTATATTTAGACAATGAATATTTATTTCTGTTATTTCATTTATTTCAGAAACTACCTCAAATACACCAACATGTGTATAGGGTCAAATCTTGTACAATAAACAGTCAAACTCAATATGATGACTCCGACTCCCTGACAAGAGTTCTGCAGCGGTCAATAACTATTAACCAGCATTCAGTGGGGCAATCCCCAACATATCTGTCTATCTGTCTGTCTGTCCAACGCTATCTCACGGCAATTCGTACGTATTTTACGAGGTGGCTAATTCGTACGAATTCGTACGACCTCACTCGTACGATTTAGTACGATTTGTTGAGGAGAGTTTGTGCTGTTATTTCAGTAACTGATCAGACACACTATTTCCACCTGCTGGACCAGAAAAAAATGGTGAAAATCGCACAGATGCACAATGAAGGAGGAACTGGACCACAAACTAGATGATGACAGAGCAGAGGTGCAGGACTCCTTTCATGATAGACAGGAAGAAAACAGAAACCACCCAGAATACTCTAGCAATCAACTATTATAGCAGTCAACCAAAATACTTTATCAACTGCCTAGCAATGCACTTAAAACCATAAACATTTTCTTCATAAAATAATAACAGTACAGCACCAACAAAAAGATGGTTTGTTGGGGAAAAAACATTTGCATATTCATTGATGTATTGTGGGGAAATTGGCAGTGCACATTATTCAATATAAACAAATAATCATTTATTAAAATGCAGTAAATTACCTTGCTTCCAAAATGTGCTATTTTAGTATTGTTATACTATTATAGCTTTCTTTAATAGTTTTAGTTTTTAGCTTTATATTTTCCATTTCCATTTAAATTTTTAGTAATTTTGTTGTGTGATTTGTCATTTTTATTAAGTTATGGGTTTTTAATATATAATATTTGTTTGTTCAGCTTGGTATTTTCTAAATTGAGTTTAACTAATTGAAAATGAGAAATCTTTCCATTTTATTTCAGTTAACATTTATTTAATTCCAAGTACCTTTTTTCTTAGTTTTAGTTAACTGTAACATCCCTGCTCTTTTTTTAGTTAAAGTTTATTTTAAATTAGTGGTGTCACAATATACCGGTATTGGCGATAATCGTGATATTCAAAGCATCAATTATCGACATCGTGTTAGTTTAGTGTGTAATTGCCGATAACCACAATATTTAAAATGAACAGGACTCTTATGATAACACGACAAGTAAATACTCCAGCGCCAGTACCTGGTTGACATCCCAGGTGGCTGACACCTGTCAAACAAGTAGAAGACGCAGCGCACACAGCAACTCCGAGAAGAGCCATCTTCAGTATTATACAGAGTAAGCTGTGATTATTTTACTGGTCATGGAATGGGAAATGTTACATTAACCTGTTAACAGAGGTTTTCTGTGTTCATATATTTAAATAAAGGGTGATTATTTTAATAAGTACCGCATTTTCTTTAATCGTCTTATTTTTGTATTTCAATACGGCCTGTGTGTAGAACTTTATTTCTTTGTTCAAATCTATTACAAATTCAAACTGATCTAGAAAAACTGAGCGACCACATTGTTACATTAAACTCTGTAAAGTGTTAAGTTGGTCGCAGTGCCATGCACTTAATGCCTCATGTGCGGCCGTTCTAGTTGCACATTAAAACTGAATTAGCAGCACTTACTGCATGACTTCATTGGCACTGACGCAACTAAAGAGCTTAAAACACGGGTACACAAGTTAACAGGTTAAAGTATCAGTTTAGATGTTAATATGGCAACACTTTACAATAACGTTCATTAGTTAACATTTGTTCAATACATTAGTTAACATGAACTAAGAATGAACAATACTTCTACAGCATTTATTAATCTTAGTTCATGTTAATTTCAGCATTTACTAATGCATTATTAAAATCACAAGTTGTGTTTGTAAACTTTAATGCACTGTGAAATAACATGAACAATGAACGACTATTTTTATTAACATTAACAAAGATTAATACATAATGTAATAAATGTATTGTTCATTGTTCATTCATGTTAGTAAATAACTAATGTTAACAAATGACACCTTATTGTAAAGTGTTACTATTAATATAAATTAATAATACTGTTGAACTTGACAGTATTTTCTCTCGTTATTTCATAGGAGCCTCAAAGAAGACAGAGAAAGCCAGAGTTTTGTGCCCTGTGTTTATCAGTATCCTTATGTTTATTGTTTGAAAAAGAAAAACTCAATAAACAAAGTTAAAAATAATTTGACTGATAACTTTCCCCCCCCCCAAGGTTTCTATAGAATTCTTTTGGCCACAATAACCATGATATGAAATATCTCTGTCTGTTGTTCTATCTATCTATCTATCTATCTATCTATTGTTCTATCTATCAATCTATCAATCTATCATTGTGCAATGTGCTATAAAATTACTTAATTTCAGGTAACTTTTTTTATTATTAAGTAATAATTCGGCAACCAGCCCAAATTAAACAAGTATAAGGTTTTTGTTGTTGTTTTCAGTTAAAATTTATTTCAAGTAACTTTTTTTTTTTTTTTGGTTGTAGTTTTTTTTAAAAATATATATATATTTTTTTTATTTTAAGACTTTTTCAGAGGCACTGCAGTTTTAACAATAATGCATTATTAAATTAGTTTATTTTGTGAACATAAGACTGAATGCTTAAATTCTTTGAGAAATCTCAGTTTCATTATTTCCCACAGGCTCCGCTGACCGGGCGTCACAGTGCTGTTCAGAGGTCGTGTGAGGCGCAGGGGTGCGGGACGTCCGAAGACATGACGTCTGTCCCAGAGCACCTGCCCCTCAGTGACTGTCCGCGCTCAAATTCCCGCGAGCAGCTCACGCCTCACTCCGAGAACACAGTCTTCAGCCTGTCCAACAACGAGACCTTCTGGACCCTGCAGCCCGGGCCGGGAAAGTGCGAGTACTACTGGCAGGCCATCCTCCTCATGACCTCCGGGGGCAGCGTGCTGATCTGTGGGATGGTGCTGAGCGGACTTTACTTCGCTGGCTTCTCCATAATGGCCACCAATATCCTAGGTCCTGCTCTGCTGTCTGTGGGGCTGATGGTGCTGGTGGTGGGGGTGGTTTTGATGCCCATCACTCGACAAATGAGGCATCAGAGTGCAACGAAACACCTCTGCAGTTACTACAAGCCTCACATAAACCTATGAGGAGAACCTAAAGGGATAGTTCACCCAAAAATAAAACTTCTGTCATCATTTGCTCACCCTTCATGATGACAGAAGTTTAATTTTTTGGGTGAACCTTTTAAGGCAAGACACTGCAGGTAAAACTTTTTTCTTTTTCTTTTTTTGTTTGCATGCAATGGTCAAAATTGTGATTTTGAGCTACTTTGATTTCTTAACTGTCCTTGATTGGTTTTCTTTCAGACCTGGGTTATCATTAACTAAACTAAACTATCATTAATTAAAACTAGTAAAAACATTTTTGTTACTTGAAATAAAATAATAAAAACATAAATAGTAATGTTTTAAAGAAACAAACACAACAGAATTACTGAAACCTTTACTAAAGTTAAAATGAAAACTGTAATTTAAAAAAGCTAATTCAAAATATTAATAAAAACAATGATAGTATTTAAATAATACACATAATACAACATTTCTAATACCAAAATTACTCAAATAAGTTTAAGTTGAATGAAGCATTAGAATTACCAACAATAAATAAATAGTAATATAAAAAAAAAAAGAAAAAAAATTGTGTGGAAAATTTTTTAACAAGTAAACTAAAATTTAAATGTAAACTGAAAATATAATAAAAGCAAATTCAAAATATTAATAAAAACTATAATAATATTATAAATTATATTAAAATAGCACTGTTTCAGATTTGTGGGAAGAAAACTTCCAAAATACACATTTAAGTGTCTATTTTATTACACTTTATATATTTGCATATGTAGAATTCAATTAAAAGTCATATCCTTAAAGACTATATTCTCAAAATGAGCCAGAAATCTCCACTTAAGTAGCTCTTACATACATACAACTTCCGTATTTTTGTTTTTGTTTGTTTCTTTTACAGAGGATTTTGTTCATATATCATTTGTCTGATTTACATAACATTTTATTGTTTAAAAATACTTTTTTTTTTCTGGCTGTTGACAGCATTTTCTGATTTACTGAGAGAAAAGAGAAATCAAAAATGTCCTCTGTAAAAATATTTAAATATGCCAACAAATAATAAACAAGATTTTGAACCTGGCTATAGGTGTCTGTTCTGGAAATGCATTCAAATATTGAATTAGATAATGCCTTATTTGTATATTTACACACAACATTTCAGAAAACTTGTACTGTGATTAATCAGCTGGGGAAACCTTCATATTTTTTACTCTATTCACCTGTAGTGTCTTGCCTTAAAGGAGAAATAGCATCACTCGTCATTTTGAACAAATGTATTAAATATGACTTGTTTTTGGATGACTAAATGGCCAAAAAATCTCACAGACTCCATTTCTGCAGTAGGAAACAGACTTCAGGATGGACTTTTTTCCCCTTGGGTCTAACTCCATGCATTCTTTTGAAAATGTAAGAATGTAGTTTACAAAGTTTTTCCGCTTTCCTCCATGAGTCTATTTAACCAGCGTGGCAACTAACCTGCCTGCTTTGTGTGTAGCTTTTAAACTGAGGTCAAATCTATGCATAACGTCAACATTAAAATTGTATTGACTCAAATTCTTATTTACTGTGAGAGATGTGTTTTTTAAAGCTGCAAATATTTTAATATTCTTTATTTATAGTATTTCTTAATATTTTTAATTTGCTTTTTCCATCATACCATCCAATCAGAAAGTGTCAGAGATTAGAAACTTAAATCACCAAACATGACTGGACTAGAAAGATATGCCTGCTGCTTTAGTATACAGACCCAGAGCTTTCGTTTGAATGATTTGAGCCCACATTTGACAGGCAAATTTTTAGGATGTACAACCTGACACAGAATCCACCATACTGAGTTATTATTGGCGTGTAAACAAACAGCATATTTTATATGTGAGACAGCTGATATAGTGCATAGCTACATGAATTGGTGCGGCCGCATTTACCATTCCTTAGAGAAATTTCATGTTGCGATTTCAACGCGTTGACCAACAGAAAGCTGATCGAAATTGGTTTCTTTAAGCTTTGTTTTATAGCCTGCATCTCTTAGTTATGACAACGGACCGTTCTTGCCCGCTAAATTTCACAATGGCATATACATACAGCTACTATTCTGCTGAAACTTGTAAATTTACATCCTCATCTCAGAAATAAAATGGTTATTTTTTTCGGTTATTCATTTGGAATTCAATTTTGTTTAACAATAGCATTTGTATATATAATAGCTACTCTTTTTTTCAGTCAATAAAGAGCCAAAATTGAGATGTGCACTACACAAACAGTGGTATACTATTTGAATAGGCCATTTGATCGCAGTCCCACCATCAGCAGCCTTGCAGCCATCGTGACGTCACGAGGGCGTTTCCTCCCCCGAAGCCAGGTGCGTCTCACCTGAGCTCGGTCGGCAGTCGTTAGAGACAGGAGCTGCAGCATCCTCGTCCTCCTCATGAAGATGACGGCGCTGAGGTGCATCGGCAGCTGCCTGCCGTTATTCGTCATGGCGATCGTCTTCGACATCATCGGTGTGGTCCTAATGTTCGTCGGGATATTCGGTAACGTGCAGAGGCAAGGCGTGTTTTATGGGGATTTCCTCATCCACACGGGCGCACTGGTCTTGTTCGCCAGTCTGGCCTTGTGGCTCATGTGGTACGTGGGGAACATCAGGGTGAAGGGTGAAGGTTTGGCGCGCAGATCGAGCGCTGCGCACAGCGTCAAAGAGCTCGCGAGGAAGCTCACGGAGAGACTGTCCAAAACACACCTGAAGGACGACAGCGGTGAGTAGCGTTTTGTTGTTTTACCGATGCTGGAGAGAACTCAGAAAGCAAAACACCGAAGTGAAGATCTTTTAATTACCTTTTTTTAAAATTCAAAGAACCATGTAGGCTAAGTCTGAAATTTTCTTGATAATAAAAAGAGTAGCCTGTTAAACCTAAAGATACAAAGCCACTAAATGGGCATGGGGGGAAAATAGGAGGTATAATCAGCGTGTATTTAAACGCTTCTGTGTTCACCCGAGAATCTTTGCGTTGGTTTGCAAAACGTTTCTCATGGAAATAGTGGGGAAAACGCGGTAGTTGTTTTGCGAGAGAACAAAAAAAGCATTGAAATATGTGACCCTGGACCACAAAACCAGTCATAAGGGTCAATTTTTTGAACCTTTTGAAATTTATACATCATTTGAAAGCTGAATAAACAAGCTTTCCATTGATGTATGGTTAGGATAGGACAATATTTGGCCGAGATACAACTATTTGAAAATCTGGAATCTGAGGTTGCAAAAAAATCAAAATACTGAGAAAATCGCCTTTAAAGTTGTCCATATGAAGGTCTTAGCAATGCATATTACTAATCAAAAATTAAGTTTTGATATATTTACAGTAGGAAATTTACAAAATATCTTCATGAAACATGAACTTTTCTTAATATCCTAATGGTTTATGGCATAAAAGGAAAATCAATAATTTTGACCCATACAGTGTATTTTTGGATATTGCTACAAATATACCCATGCTATGTAAGACTGGTTTTGTGGTCCAGGGTCACATATAATTTTTCCTCACATGTCATTTTTAAATTCTTTCAAGGTTGCATAATATTTTGAAGATTAAATAACCATCACCAGTCTGTGTCTGCTCTGGTATTTTTGTATATTGATCTATATATAGAAGCTTATCTATTATTTTTGCACAGATGAGAAAACAGGAAGCAAAGCTTCCACCATTCGAAACGTAACGTGGGGGAAATCCACCTATTTCCCAGGACACAAGGATCCTGAGTCAGATATGATCAAATGTGATGAACTATCCACAGAAAAGTCAGATGATGATCAGTTCATGTGCTACCAGAATCAAGGGTACGAGGACGAGGAGTCATGCAAACCAATACAGGAGGAGACAGATGACCAGACCCGGTCAGAAGACAGCTCTGAATCAGGTGTGAGCAAATGCAATGAAGAGTCTCAGGAGAAAAAGCCAGGAGACGATCAGTTCAACTGTTACCAGAATGAAGAGTATGAGGAATCAGAATCAGACGTGACCAAAGACGCTGATAAACCTCAGGAGGAGAAACCAGATGATCAGCCAGAGAGCATTGATGTTCTGCTGTGAAAAGAGGTGAGTTAAATTAACCCTAAATTACCAGCATAATAACCCCCCTTCAAGTTCAATTCACCAGAATAAACTCCCAATATGTGACTCGATCTTTACAGTTTCATGAAATGCTCATGACATTTTCATAAATAAACATCCATGTGTTTTATTTTAACTGGTGTGTAATTGTTTACCAGGAAAAGCTGCAGATCTTAACCTACAATTAAGATTATTTACATAAGATCATGCTACTTGTATACATACAGTATTTCTGTGTACAGTCTTGCATGTATTCATTTTGTAGTATTTGCATCATACATTTAAACTACATCATCCTTGACCTTTAATATCCATTACAGATAAATTAAAGCAAACTCTCTAATTCATTCATGATTTGGAAATGTGTCCTTCTCATGAAAGTTTATGAAGCTTGTTTTCTTTTTTCTAGGTCTTAAAACAATGACTGAATATAGCCAAGAACCTTCAATAGTCTTCAAAAATTTGCCATCTGCAGTACATTTAGAGATGCGTACAATTCAAAAGGTACAATAGTACTATAGCAAAACTGCTTGAATATAGTGAAGCACAACCGTCTGATGTGTTTATGTGGCTTCGAAGTTTCTCAGTGGCCTAAAATCTATAAAAAAGGGTAGCTTTAATGGACACCAAATTGGTGAAATGAAGTGATCTCCTACTTTGCACAAAATTCATTAGGAGAATTTATAATACCAAATTGTTGTTGCACCAGCCGAATGTTGATAATCTCAAAATGGCCAAAAATCGTGTGATATATAGCCATTCAGTGTGTGTTGTTGTGTCCACTTGTGTTGTGTTATTGTTGTAAAGTGCTACTCAGGTAGAGCCCTTGTTTTTTGCACATCCTCATTTGTAAATTCATGCACCACCTCATGCATCGTAGGAATCCATTTCCCTTTCAAAGTGGCAGCTGAGCACTCATGCAAAGTCAAGCCATTTCATTTGTTAGCTACACTCGATGTTGTCACCAGCGACCAAACCAGTTCGACAGCAAATACAATGGATAGTTCATTCATGTGACCTGTTGTTGGTTCATCTTGGTACACAAGCAAACAATTATCACTGTACCCATCTTGTTTTTGGTTTATTAGTGATGTTTGCTTAGTCACTATTGCTGGATACTTACAGTTAGTGATTTGATATATGTATGTGTGTGTGTATGTATGTGTGTGTGTGTGTGTGTATATATTATATATATATATATATATATATATATGTGAAAATTTTAAATTTTATAAATATATTTAATTAATTAAATATTTAATATATATATATATATATGATTTTGCTCTTCCTATATATTTCAATCCAAGAAAATACATTGTAACAATATTACCTTTTTTACAGTATTTTCTTGCCTCTGAAATACATTGAAATATTTATGAAGGTTGAAACTAAATATATTAATAATATATGAATTTCAAAATATGAATTTCATTCTATTTTATTTTGTTATATAGTCTATCAAACATTGCTTTAGTGGAAAAAAAATCAATGAAATCAATTATTTTACTGCTAATTATACAAAGAATTTTGTTGTGAAATTTCAAATATTTTTATATGAATTATATTTTCAGAAGTGAGCGAGGTATGTATATGAAAAATTGCATGATGTATATAAATATAAAATGCAGGCTTGACATGCCAAACAAATCCTGACTGTAAACACTCCCTGTTTCACTCACAATGCTGTAGTTGTTTTTTTTTAACCAATGCAATAAATGTGTGTAAAGTTAAAGCTGTTTTCAACTCAAGTTTGTATAAATGATCCACACTATTAAATTAAACCACATTTCACCCATATGACTGTACTGTTTTTGGCTCATTAGTGATATTTGCTTAGTCACTATTGCTACTTCCAGTTAGTGATTTGAGCTAATACCTAACCTTTGAGTGTTGGAGTTAATTGTCAAATTGAATAATGCCTCAACTCATGTGACTTCCTGAAATGTGCAGTGTGTTTCTGTGACTCATACTGGTTGTTTGAGTATTACGTAACCGAAAAACAACTCAGCAAAACTTGTAATGCTTCATCTGTGCCAGTGCTTTGACGAAGGCTTTTCTGTGTCTGTGGAAATATCTGAATCTGTTCTCAAGTGTTTATCTAGTAGATCCACTGTCATGATGAGGAGAACAGTCTGAGGAATAATATGCATAAAAATAAGTCTTGACCTTTTCAGTAGGCGTCCGGCAGGCAGTTGAACTTGTTTTGGTGGTTGCATACTTTCCGTCAAAGAAATGCATTGCGTAAGAATGTGGGAGAACTGCTTTATAAAAGTCTCGTGGAGGGAAAGTTCCTGTCATTTGTTCTTCATGCCCTTCAGCCTGCCATACGTCCGTCGGCTCTCCTCACTTAAGCTTCTCCAAGATGGACTGCAAGGAAAGAGTGGGACGCTGCTTCCTCTTTCTCATCTTGGCCGTTCTGTTCGATGTAGCCGGACTAGTGCTCTTCCTCATTGGCATTTTTGCACCCATCAGTTTTTGGGACTTGTTCGTCCTGTCCGGACCGATCATCATCTTCCTTAGCCTGGTGTTTTGGATCTTTTGGTACCTGGGAAACCTGACAGTGTCGTACCATGAACTCCTGCCCAAGTGAGCATGGACTGGAGAAGTCAAATCAATGAACTTCAGGGAAACGAAAAGACTCCAGGAATCACTGAGTGACTAAGAGAAAGGATGAATGACGTGTCATTTGAAGGCCTGCTGGAGTCAACTGCTGGATCAACACTGTCTTGGGAATTTAAACTCTAACAGTGATTACCATCTCAAGATTCTTCTAGAATGAGAATGAAAGTGGGCTGACAGAAAATAAATCCTGTCAATGAATTTTATCAGCAAAGAATAGACAGACCCCCAAAAATGCAGCTACTTTAATTTTTGTCAATATTTTGATCACATCATGACTGTGAAAGACTTATTTTTGAGTATCATGTGTAGTTCCTGCCTCTCTTGGAAGATCTTGTCATGCACTTTATGGAAAACACTGGAAAACCTCAGGTGAACCTCTTAAGTGCTGAGCTTGACCATTAACACTATGATTATTGCGCTGTACTGAAAGTGAATTATTGATTTACTCTTGATGTCTTGCCTTTTCCACAGTTGTTTGCCTTTATTTACAGGTTTACAAAAACTGTTGCTATTATAACCAATAAGAACAGAAAATGTTGGTGCTGAATGTGAACATCTGTATTGAAATGATACTGTGGCTATTGTGAATGTAACATATAAGATTAATTTATAAAATGAAGTTTTTGTTTGGTCAGTGACAATCAGGGCGTCGTCTTTTGTTTTGGTCAGAGATGCCTTTCTGGAAACCAGATGAACTGGAAATGCCAGCATAAATGTCAGCATTGAGCATGAGAGATCCACCCTGTGAGCGTGACGCAGGATATTTTTCTTTGTTATTTTGCATGAGCTGCTTCCCTGTTATGGCGTTGAGCATGTTGAGATCATATGACCAGCTCAATACTACGTTTCTCAGTAAACGCCCCCCAATCAGTCATTTTGACTGCAGAATAAATAGATAATGGGTGACAATAAATAGAAAATGGGTGACACCTGCTGGTGCATCCACACCAGCAGGTGTCAGTATAAAGTCCACTGTCATATGATTAAGCTTCTTCTAAACCAGGGGTGTCAAACTCAGTTCCTGGAGGGCCGGGGCACTGCAGAGTTTAGATGCAACCCTAATTAAACATAGCTGATCCAGCTAAGTCTTTCAGGCTTATTTGAAAACTACATGTTTTGTGTGTTGGAGCTGGGTTGGAACAAAACTCTGCCGGGCTGCGGCCCTCCAGGAACTAAGTTTGACACCCCTGTTCTAGACTGTTTGGCAAGTCTGCAGACAGATTATGCAGCTCATGGTGATATTTCAGTGTTCTAAAGGCATTTCTGTTTGGAACAGTGAATACTTGAGGTAAATGTAAATTCTGGATGCTGAAGCAAAACCATTTGGGAATGACTGACGCATTGCATGTTGTTTGTGGACATAACGTTCATATTTTTGCAGCTAGGAAAAAAAAAAACAAGCAATGTATCAGATAAAAGAATAAATCAAAATAATAAAGGAAATATGCTGGAAATGGCAGCAGTATTGTGATACAGAATGTACAGGGCTGTTCAGAGTTATGTGGTCTTCAATAATCTTCTCAAAACATTAGCACACAAACATTATACATCATTTACAGAATGTTTTTTCTGAAACATTTTAGTTGGATGTTCATCTAATGTTTTTTTTAATGTTACTATTTATTAGTTTCAAGTGGTTCAAAGTAACGTTTTTAAAGGGGTCATAGATTACGAAATGCCATCTAGGCCTGGTTTCACAGACAGGGCTTAGATTTAGCCAGGATTAGGCCATAGTTCAATTAGGACATTTAAGTCATTTTTATAAAAGTGCCTTAGTAAAAAACATTACTGGTGTCCATCTTGAGACAAAACAAAGGCCCGGATGTATTTTAAGATGTGTCAGTGCAAGTTTCTTTTAGATGAAACAGCTCAGACTTACATTTAGTCTGGGACTAGGTTTAAGCCTTGTCTGTGAAACCAGGGGTATGTGTTTAAAAAATCGCTCATAACAAATGAGTCCATTGCTCTGCTTGAGACGTCTCTGGGCTGCGACCTTTAGCCATGGCTGTGTCATCTAGAGCCCTCAACAAATGATGACACGTGGCGCAGGTGAGGGCAGGACTTCAAAAAATTGCAGTGGGCGGGCGTCACACCAAAAAACTAAAGTATAGAGAAACCAAAGTTCGGGCAGATAAAGCTCACTCCAAAACGAGAGTGAATCTGAGGTCGGCTTTTCATATTCATCTGAAAGAAGAATGTCATGTACATCTGAAAAAAAAATAAGAAGTAAAATTACTTCATATTTATTTTGCAAGTTTTTGCATGCATATTTTAAGTAAAAATAAGTATGGAATAAAGTAAAATCTACTTAACTAAGTTATGTAAAATTAGCAAAAGGAAATAAGTAAATTTAACATGCCCAGTTAGAGTGTAATGAGTAATTTCTACTTAATTATTTTAACTTAACCCTGCAATACTCAAGTATATTTCATTCAGTCACGGTTTGTAAAATTTACTCAAACAGCACTGAAAAAAAAGCCAACATAGCATGTATTTCACTTACAATAATGTATGTAAGCAAGTACACAGCTCCTTATTCTTTTTAAGGTAATATTTTTACTCAATATAGTTATTAAATGAATGAACACAGAGACCTGAATACTTGGCACATGATACACAATGACGGTGACAGTCAGTGAACAGTGTTTGAGTATGAATGGGTCATTTTGAGTAAAAAATTAACTCCGGATGTCACAAAACAGCAAGTTACTTAACCTAACAACAAAAGCAACCATAAAACAGTTTAAACACATACAGCAAAAACAGCAAAAAATTTTTACCTTATTAATTATTCATGCCCAAGTGCATGATGGGAACAACGGGATCATGACTTTAACAAAAATTTACTTAAACAATCTTTGTAAACATAACAAACAATTCCAAGTAAAATATACTTATAAATTCAAACTTTAAATTCTACAAGCTTAAATTGAGTACTAATATTGAATTTACTCTTCTTTTTTTAATTCTTGCCTGAACTAAATTATTTAATGTAGAAATTACATCTGTTTTTCTGTAGTATTTACTTCACCACAAAATCATTTTTATCAGTGATGGCTTGAGGGTGAGTAAATCATGGGGTAATTTTCCTTTTTAGGTGAACTATCCCTTTTTTTCCTCCATTCGATAAAAAAATGAATAATGTAATAGCATCTTTTTAATCTCACAGATCTGACTTTTTCTCGCAATTCTGAGTTTATATCTTACAGTTCTGACTTTTCTGAATTTTTGTATTCATTAAAGTGTTGAACTTTTTTTTTTACGGTATATACTGTAATTAATAATTATGCTTCATTTGTTCATAGGGTTAAAGAAAAATATGAAGAGACACCGTCAGCAGATGAACTCTCAGACTTACAAGACTGCAAGCGTCTTTATCACAATTCCGAATTTATATCACACAATTCTGACTTCTCTGAGCAAACGAGATATAAACTTGCATTTCTGAGGAAAAAGTCATAATTGTGAAATATAAATTTGCAATTGCGAGAAAAAAACTCTGAATATTCTGTAAAACATTGTATACGAGCAGTAAAATCCCATCGTTCTGATTATTCTGATTCATGATGCCTGGAATGTTGCCATCAGATGTTTATTTACAGTTTTGGGGTTGGACTATACCTGATAAATTCTTGTAAATCCTGCTAAAATACCATTCCACATAAGCGGGATGCTGTCATTAGCCGCAGTCCTCCAGCTGAGTTATTACACTGGTTTCCTAAATGGTTTCTGTAAGAGCTTTCCAATGTAATTGTTGGCTTTCTGGAGTGCTGAATATTGATCGCTCCGCTCTTTATTTTAATAACCCATGAGCATACATCCTGGTGGTCATCGGTAGATACAGAAAATACCACAATGAAGCACAAAAGCAATTTATGTGTGTGTGTGTGTGTGTGTGAGAAGAAAGAAAACGAAACCATACAGAAGAAGAGATGCTAATGACAGCAATAATAGGATGAGGCTGGCCAAACAAGTAATCATATTTCATCCCATAATAAGGACTGCATTTCGAATGATCCATGTAATTAATGTGAAAACTAATATGATGGCATACTCCAGCAATTCCTTCTTGTCCAATATGTTGATGCTCTCAAGACCAAATGTTGCTACATTTAGGGTAAATGTACCAACAATATTAATGACCCTTCTTTTTCACAAGGCGTACACCAATTTTTTGTTCAATCAAATGCTCTCTAGAATGAGCATGCCTCTCAGTTCTCACAGTCCATTTACTGAATTAATCTTTTAGATATTTATGTTGATATGAGGGATGTTTCACCATTTTTACAGAAGCTCAGATTGAGGAAAAGATCACTCTAAAATGAAAATTAGCTGAAAAGGCCATCCAAGATGCAGATGAGTTTGTTTCTTCATCAGATTTGGAGAAATGTAGCATCACATCACTTGCTCAATGGATCCTCTGCAGTGAATGGGTGCCGTCAGAATGAGAGTCCAAACGGCTGATAAAAACATCACAATAATCCACAAGTAATCCACACCACTCCAGTCCATCAGTTAATGTTGTGTAATGAGAAAAGCTGCGTGTTTGTATGAAACAAATCCATCAAGACGTTTTAACTTCAAACCATTGCGACTGGCTAAAATATGAGTCCATAATGCATAATATTTCTCCAGTGAAAAAGTTATTTGGTATGAATCAGGAGAGAAATATGCATAGCACTGTTCAAGCACTGTTTATGAGCAAAAACAGACTAAAACAGCTCTAATCAAATATCTGGGTGGATTTTGATGTGAGAGACAACAGGGGATAAACTTTTTCACTGGAGGAACTGTTATTATGGATTATGGACTCATATATTAGCCAGATGCAACAGTTTGAAGTTAAAACATCTTATTGGATTTGTTTCTTACAAATAAGCCTTTAACTTCACAAGACATTAATTTATGGGCTGGAGTGGTGTGGATTACTTAGGGATTATTGTGATGTTTTTATCAGCCAATGGGTTCTGTCATTGTTGGAAAGAAGATCTGTGAGGACCAATTAGAAAATCCCTGGATCCTTGGCACTATCATTTCCTCTAAAGATGAAGAAGATGGGGGTAAGTGTTTTTTAGTGTGCACTATTCTGTATTTTCCATTTTATGTTTTTTATTAATGTTTCAGATAGTCAGATAGTGATAGACATTCAGTCTTGTTGTTTTATTGACTTTAAGAATAACAAAAGAAATCTTCAACCTGCAGAGACTCTTGTCTCCATTTTTTTTTTTTTTTTTTTTGAGCATCATATGCATGTTTGAGGTCAATTCATGAAAGTCTTGACTCTGAACACAAAACCTTTGTGTAGTTTTGCTCATCTGGGTAATAAAACAAAGTGTCTTGTCCTATAGTTTGGATGTGTATTCGGTTAGGTGACCAACTGAGAATTATTTTAAACATGTACCAGCCATAATAATTAATTGCATTAATAATATTTTTTTTTTTTTTTTTGTCAGTAGTAATTTGAAAGAGGTTCAAATTTATATGGCAGTCAAATAACCATTATAAACAATAAACATTTGCTTAAACTTATTTTATTTGTGAAATTGTCACCATACTCTCTCTTACAACAACTGACAATAGCTTAACGTCTCCCTCTGGTGGGTAAAGTAGAATTAACTAGTGCTGGCTGTGCAAACCTTTTGGCAAGGAGTATTTCCACACACCACTGCTCAGACACCTTTAAAATGAATAACATTTTGCTTATATTTACACTTTACTTGAGTTTCTTATCACTTTACATTTAGCATCCACCTTATTTTTAACGGAAGAGCGCATGGCGGCCATTAGTAACTTGAATGTGTAAGGCTTCGGGTGTCATTCGCTTCTAGTTATTTACCTGTTCAAAACCAGTCAGTTATGCTGCTTGATATTGAAAACTGGTATTTGTCATCATATTATTTTTAATCAGATGAAGCTTTGGCTGTAAGTAGAGACATAACACAACCTCTGAACTGTGTTCATCGAAGGCAATATATTTAACGAACATTTGTCACAATAGGTCTTCTGAATAAGGAGTAGGAAATGTTAAAGTATGAAGCAGCCTATTTATTTAATTGTGTCAGTGTGGAAGTTGTGTATGGCGAGACCAAAGACCAATTTTCATTCAAGGCTGGGTAATAAAGTAAAACTGACTAATACCATGGGGGAGAGCTGATTTGAGCCTGTGGCGAAGTTGAGCCACTCCTTGTTTCTAGGCAACCTCAAACAAAATTGGTGATATGACCACAATTATTTGAAGAGTTGTCCATTGTACTAACCCTGTGATGGACAGAGGCCCATGGAATAACTGGTAACTATATTTAAGTTCAAAAAACATTTATTTTTTGTTTTGTTTTTTGCTGTTCAAAGCGATTTTTTTATGTTCAAGAACTTCTTCTTGTGTCTCTGAATAATTACAGACAAATCTGAAAAAAAAAAAAAAAAAAAAAAAAAAATATATATATATATATATATATATATATATATATATATATCTCACATGTGTTTGTGCTTTAGAATAATATATATGAGGCTATAGTGTTAGCCCTGAACTACTGGATGATACAAGTTTGTTCAAATGTGTAATTTGAGCCAAAAGACCTGGGGTAAATTGAGCCAGCAGCTTACCCCTCCTTATGATTATGGAGTATTATTTTACTGTAATTCTGTTTCATTCATTTTAGACCAAACATTTTTGATTTTGTTCTTTGTTTTGAACTTGATTTTGTTTTTGTTTTTTTTTAATTGTATTTCCTTACAACATTTGTAAGTAGCATATTGAGTACTATTAGCCCAGTTCTGTAAGGTCAATTGCATTCCATCCATCCATTTATTTATTGACTGATTGATTGAATTCTTCAATTTGAACTTGTTTTTTCTGAAATTTTTAAATAATTTAAAAAGTGCCTTCAAACTATATCTTAAAATAAAACTTTTTAAGAAGTTATCCATCCATACATTCTATTATCCAAACCTCTTTGTCCTTACTAGTGTTTTAATGATGTGAGTGAGTGCAGGTTATTAGGGTCGCTGGGAGCATCTTGAGCCACAGGCGGGGAAACTCCCTGATGGATTCAAGTCATTTTTAGCTTCCTTTGATATAACATTAAGTGAAAACGTTCCGTTTTACTTCAGCATAATCAATGGAACAGTTTATCTCCATGTGGCTCAATTTACCCCTCACTGGGGGCAAGCTGAGCCACTTTTTTTTTGGAAAGCCATATTTTGAAAGCAGTTTATTTTAGATCCAAGGTGATTATTCCCAAGGATGCACCATATTTAAGTTGGACCCATTACTGCCATGTGCTCGCTTTAAACACGCCTTAAGTACTCACCCCTTTCAGACGCAAAGTTTATGGGAGGAGAGCATAAAAAATATGGAAATGATCTGGCTGCTTCTGTGTTCTTTAATGTGCGCACTGTCAGTAAATCACACGCAGAATTTCCCCTCCCATGTTCTCTATTGTTACGCAAACAGCCTGTGCTTCCTCTAGGTAGGAGCTGTTTTATCGGGTGTGAATGCGCCCCGACGGGTCACACCCAGCAGCACTGTTTACAAACACCAGGAAGAGATGACGTCACCATGCAGGAGCACATGTTCTACACGTACGCGCACCCATCTCCCAATACGCGTTCACGTTTCTAAAGAAATGGCCAATGCTTAGCCTTTAAACGACAGGCTACGTGTTGTTTAAGGGAAGGGACATTTTCGGGCTCAGAACGCTTCAATAAACGCGTTTGTTTTCATGACCTCCATACCCAAAACATGCTGACGGCGCTGAGGATTATGGGGGAATCGGCGACTTCAGACGTGGAGAGGCGTAAAACACGGAGTGGATTTTTCTCTAGGGTTACTCGATTCTCGAAATCATTGGGGGTTAGTTCACTCAGATATACAGTTTCTCGTTTCTAAAGATATATGATGGTACGCTTTTACTAAGATAAATTATGAAAATGCATGTCGGGTAAAAATGTGAACTATTAGAGTTTATATAAAATGGACGATGAGCTAAAACCTTGGTTAATTATATTAAATCACATTACTGAATTATGAATTTCCGTTTTTGATAACATTTGTGACCCTGGACCTTAAGTCGCTGTGGTATATTTGTAGCAATAGCCAAAAATATACATTGTATGTGTCAAAATTATTGATTTTTCTTTTATGCCAAAAATCATTAGGATATTAAGTAAAGATCACATTTCATGAAGATATTTTGTAAATTTCCTACTGTAAATATATCAAAGCTTAATTTTGATTAGTAATATGCATTGCTAAGAATGCATATTACCCCCCCCCCCCCACCCCAGATTCCAGATATTCATATGGTTGTATCTCGGACAAATATGGTCCTATCCTAATAAACCATACGTCAAAGGGAAGCTTATTTATTCAGATGATGTATAAATCTCAATTTCAAGGTCCAGGGTCACATTTATGAAATTAATAAAATTTAATTTTAAAGGTATTTTATTGGTAAGATCGCTGCACATTCAAATTCCCAAAGCAATTAGTACGCACAAGAAAAATCTGAATAAAAATAACCATTATAAAAAATAGACATTCTATATTACAAGATTATTGTATTATTTTTATTAAAAAATATTTTAGTATTGTATTAAATCATAATTTTGTTCTATATATCCACTATTATTTTTTATTCGATTATTTATTATTATATTATTGCCGTAATATTTTAAAACCATTTCACGTCCATGATAAATCTCCAGTCCAGTGTTGACAACTCTCCACATACATGAGTGTCGAGGCACAGCGCAACCGAACTCAGTCCGTCCAGTCATCCATATTCTTTATTCTATTGGTTGTGATTGAATTACTGCATTCCTTTGCACGTCTGTGATTGGCTTGCCTACATGTCAATCACAGCGCCCTCTCCACCAGCGCGCTTTGATTGGCTAATGACCCTTCCCTTTCTCTCTGTGGTGAATCGCGGCGGTGGGTCGAGTCGCCGCCGCTGATGCTGGTGTCTCCGGTCGGGCACGTTTAACGTTTCGCCCCCTTCATATTTTCCATTCATATTTATCGTGCCCCGAAAGATAAAGATGGCAGCGGTGGCCCGCCTGGAGGGCCGTGAGTTTGAATATGTGATGAAGAAGCGCTCCGTGACGGTGGGTCGGAACTCGTCGCAGGGTTCGGTGGACGTGAGCATGGGCCACTCGAGCTTCATCTCCCGCAGGCACCTGGAGATCTTCACCGCCGCCGCGGAGGACACGGGCTCGGGACCGGGCGGAGGAGAGTTTTATCTGCGCTGTCTGGGCAAAAACGGGGTGTTCGTGGACGGGGTGTTTCTGCGGCGGGGGGCGCCACCCCTGCAGCTGCCGAGAGTGTGAGTTATTGTAACCTTCATCTTCTCCGTGGTCATCATCATCATCATCATCATCATCATCTCCGCTGTTATTGTTGTGATGCAGCACTGAGAGCACGTGCTAGTGTCCTTGTGTTGCACATTTTTTCGTTTCGCTTTCAGAGCCCCTGGGCTGTGTCTCAAACCCTAGTGAGCTGCCTAACTAGACGGCATTCACATGCGCCATGTTTATGCATCATCTTGGTCATTGTGTGCGGCATCGTTTTTAGGCGTGTGCATGTGATGCACGTTACATTTCAAGCGCATGGAGCGTTTTTGGGGCGTGACAGACGTGGCACGCATTTTTCATCAACGGGGGCGAGTGCAGCATACGTGCATGCAATATTTTGGGGGTGTCATAGGTGCATGCTGCAGCAGATTAGAGTGTTACATTGCGCGTGTAGCAGCAACGTTTTTGGGGGCATCATGGCTATGAAGCTTTTTTTTCAGGACATTGCTTGCAACAGTAGATATGTGCAAGCCATGTGTAGCAGAATTTTTGAGCAACAATAGGTGAACGAAGCATTTGGGAGTCATAGGCACGTGTTGCAGCAATTTTGGGGCATAGTAGGCGTGTGCAATAGCATTTTGGGGTGCATCATAGGTGCTTGCAGCAGTTTGGTTTGTTATAGGTCCATGCCATCCATATGGACATCATCATCATAGATATGTGATGTAGCTGCATTTTTGGACATCATAGGCATGTTCAGCAAGATTTTTGAGCAACAATAGGTGTGTGCAGCATTTTGGCAGTCACAGGCATATGCTCCAGCATTTTGGGGTGCATCATTAGGTGGTTTGGGGTCTCATAGGTGCATGCAATATGTTTAGGCATCATCACAGATTCATGTAGCAGCATTGTGGGCATCATAGGTACATGCAATATTTTGGGGGTGTCATGGGTGCATGCTGCAGCAGATTGGAGCATCACATGCACGTGAAGCAACATTTTTGGGGGGGCATCATGGGTATGCAGATTTTTTGGAGGCAGTATAGTGCTTGCAGCGGTTTGAGTTGTTATAGGTGCATGCAGTATTTTGGGCATCATGATACATTCATGTAGCAGCATTTTTTGCATGGTAGGTGTATGCAGCAGTGTTTTTGGCCATTATAGGTGTGTGCAGCATTTTTGGGGTTAAGAGGTGCATGCAGGGGTTTTGGGCATTTTATGCTTGTGCAGCACTGTAGGTGCATACAACACTATTTTGAAGCATCATAGATGTGTACAGCAGTTTTAGGCGTCATAGGCAATGCCAAAAATTATGCTGTCAAAGGTAGGCAGCTCACTAAGACACAGCTCTTAATTTACATGCATACTGAGACATATGCATGCATATATCAGCTGTTATACTTGTCAGAAATGTGCCTGAAAGAGAAAATGTGTGTTTTGTTGCTTTGTCTCACTTGGACTGTAAACACACTGATATGGTGAGATTGTGTAAACAAGGAGCTATATCCTGATTATATGCATCGTATGCTCTTTGTTTCTTAAGTGCTTATGTAGCTTTTTGGTGCATCTCAGAAAAGCACAGCCTGTCAGTTAGGTAGGTTTGCTGTCAGCTGTTTCCATTTTCATTATTTGTTTGTCTTGAGAAGATGTTAGACATCTGGATGTGTTGACATTATTCTGAAGTTGACCTTTGGATGGTGCACTATCTGTTTTGAATGTCTGATTTGTATTACAGCTGGCCAGCGTGTTTCAGAATGATTCTGCAGTCGAACACGACTGTAGTGCACACTTATCTCTTTGCTTTTTTTAACGCATGACCCACATAACAACAAATCTGTTGCACCCTTCAATGTCAGCTTTAAAAGCAATTTTGTGCACAGCCATTTTCAGCCCTCCAAATCTTGCTGTGGAATTCTACACAGATTTAAAAATGTTCATCTTGATATGCGGTGTCACATTTAGAGTGAAGTGCGCACACATATATGCATACATGTTTGGAGTTGCAGAAAGAGATTCTCTGATGTCTTTGTGCTGACAGAAATGAAGTGGCTTCAGAAAATGTAAATAAGGCTTTTTATAGCCAACATCTGTCTTTAAATCTAGGACTCTATGAAATCTGTTTAATTTGAACCCAGATTCCATTTTATTTTTTTCCCAAAATTTGTATTTTCCACTTTTAGTGTGGTTTAATTAAATTTAATTAATCAGAAAGGATGTTGAATTGATTAAAGGGAAAGATTACCCAAAAATGCAAGTTGTGTCATCATTTACTCACCCTCAAGTGGTTCCAAGCCTGTATAAGTTCTTTCATCTGCTTTGGGTTCTGTTTTAATATTTAAAACAAATGTACAAATTCAGGTTTTTTTTCAATAGTACCGCTACATTTGATTGAATCATCCAAATTTTGCAGAATTCCATGACATTTCACATTATACAGTAAATTCCATTTTTTATGGCTTTTATCCAAAGTGACTTAAAGGGATAGTTAACTCAAAAATGTTAATTGTCGTCAATTTGTAACAAATCTGTATGAAGTTCTTTCAGAACACCATAAAAGATAGTTTGAAGAATGCTGGTAACCAAACAGTTGCTGGTAGCCATTGACTTCTATAGTTTTTTTTTTCTATACTATGGAAGTCAATGGCTAGCGTTAGCTGTCTGGTTACCCACATTTTCTTCTTTTTTTTACAGGTTTGAGGGCGAGTAAATGGCAGAATTTTCTTTTTTCGGGTGAACTGTTCCTTTAAATTTGTGAAAATGTAATTAAATAATCAAAATGTTAACAATAATAGTGGCCTATAATATAAAATGATATATAATTTTTGGAAAATTTGTGTTGTCTAAGTTTTTTTGGGGGTTCTGTTTTAATATTTAAAACAAATGTTCAAATTCAGTACCAGCCCTACATTTAATTTAATCGTCCAAATTTTGCAGAATTCCATGACATTCCACATTATACAGTAAATTCCATTTTTTTATGGATTTTTTCCAAAGTGACCTAAAGGGATAGTTAATCCAAAAATGTTAATTGTCATCATTTACTCACCCTCAATTTGTTCCAGATCTGTATGAATTTCTTTCAGCTGTAGAACATCTGAAAGTAGCCATAGTATGGGCAAAAAATACTTTGGTCACCAACATTCTTCAGAACGTCGTCTTTTTTACGAAGAAAGAAATTCGTATGGGTTTGGAGCAACTTGAGGGTGAGGAAATGATGACAGAATTAACATTTTGGGTTAACTATCCCTTTAAAGTACATTCAAGGTGTATGTTTGGTATATATTCAAGATGCATTCCCTGGGAATCAAACCCATGACCTAAGGATTGTTTGGCTTATAATGGCTTTCTTATAGATGACTGCACTAAAATGCCTTACAACGTGAGTTTGTTTATAAATGCCGGTCCTTAACCAGCAGTTTTGCATGTCTTTAAAGTTGTTAGTGTGCTGGATGTTGTGCTAATTAGACTGCCACTTCTCTGAAGATTAGAAAAGAGCCGCGTCCACATACTGTAATTAGCAAGAAATCAATGTGTCGCACCCGCTGAGACGTGCAGGACGTCCAGATGGTTTGTATGGACTAGAACGGACAGCACGTTTGAGGTAGAGACGCGTTGAGTTACGATATTGATCAAGAAGCTAAAGAGCATTTAAGTAGTGGAGAGTTTCGCTGCGATTGGCTCTCTGTCAGCACAAAGAGCTGCTGACATCTCCACAGATGTCATGAAGAGGAAAGGACAGAAACCACGTCTTTCCAGCATTTTTTGTCCTCCTTGTTAGGGAAAATCTTTGTAATGCATTTGCACATCATGAAATGTGAAAAGCATCCTCATTTTAGATAGTTCTCTGACATTTTAGGCTGTTCACCATGTAATTACGCTGCCGAGTCTTGTCTTAATGCCACAGTCAAAAAAATCAGTCCATTAATCCAGGTGGTCTTTTTCGCAGTGGTTCTGTGATTTATTGTGATGATTGGTTTTACGTGAGGAGAAGCTCTTGGTTCGTAATGTGACATTTTCTAAACAAATGCACCTCGGTTGAACGCAGAGAAAGGCAAACACTGACCTCCGGTAACCTTCTGGAAAGAAACAGACAGTCGTCTGTGAGGGGGTTTGCGTTGTCTCAGAGATTGCTGGGAATCCATTGATTGCAATGAAGAAATAGGACGAACGAGTTTTTAAAAAACATTTCTATCTCTCAGCCTCCCTTTCAGTCTATAGTACAGAGATTAACAGCTTTTTTGGTCAGCCAAACACCTTTGACCTAAAGTATTTTTGTTAAAGTTAATATTTCAGTAATTTAACAACATGTTTGCATGTTCACTGCTCTCTGATATTGGTTAATGGACATGCAGGTAAACAAAATATTTTAATAAAAGGTTTTTTTATTGATTTATTTTAAAGTTATACGATTTTATCAACTAGAGATTAATCTGCAAGTTTAAATAGAAGACATTTCGATAATTAGTCAGTTGATTATTTCTTATATTAAAGAGTTAAAGGAGATTTTTGACCTTTTTTGTTATTAGGTAGCACTCTAGTATAGAGATCAATTCTCACTATTAACTAGTTGCTTTTTAGGCTGTCTATTATTAACATATTGGCTGTTTATTAGTATTTATGAAGCACATATTCTGCATGACCATATTCTACATCCCTAATCCTACCCAATACCTAAACTTAACAACTACCTTACTAACTATTAGCAGCAAATTAGGAGTTTGAGGCAAAAGTCATAGTTAATGGTTTGTAATGGTGAGAATTGGACCTTAAAATAAAGTGTGACCAAAAGTTATCCTGTACTTAGGACAATTGTAGTCAAAATATTTATTTATTTATCTAGTTAAATAAATGGGCAATACAGCTAAAACATCTTTTTTTTTGGAAGTTTGATGTTTTATATTCGTGTGTTTGAATAGGTGTCTGTTTTTTTTTCCCCCTTTTGTCAGATGAAGCATTATTTTGACCAAACAGCTGTTGCATTCAAGCAGATTAAACATATTTTACAGAAAGACAGTACAGATCTACTAAAATATTTTCCACATTGTTTGTCATTATATTAAGAGCAGCAGAAAATATTCATTTATGTGCAACAAGATAACAATACACAGTGATATGTATCTTCATACACACACCTCTCTATATTTTTTGTATTTTTATTTTTTATTTTATGCGTTTAAACATTAAAAAAATACCAAACTAATTACCTTTTATTTATTTATTTTATAGGTCGAATATGGTTTAGGTCTTCACAGGTTTTGTAGTCCTGGGCTGCGTTTCCCAAAAGCATCGTAAGCTTAAGTACAACCAATGGAGCTACGATCAACTTAGGCTTACGATGCTTTTAAGAAATGCAGCCCTTTTCTTTTTCTCTGAGTCTACATCTCGGTTTACTGTCATGACTGTAGACAAAACTAGACCGCTGGAGGAATGAGTCAGGTTTTAATATCTGTTATAAAACAGCGTAGTGACTTTTTCCTGTTGTAAGGCAGTGAGTCACTGAGAATGGGGTTGTTTCTGTCTGGAAAGCGTTAGGGTTTGGTGCTTTGGTCTGTCTTTGAGCACATACACCCCTGCCAATGACGTAATGTAGTTTTAGACTCAACTCAGTTCTCCTCCTCTCTTGTAGCTTTTGTACGCATATATACATGTGAACCTTAACATGCTGAAAATGTTTCATATTTTCTATTATTTTATTCGAATACATTTATTGTTGCTGTTATTACAGATGAATAATTTAGCTACATTTCCTTGGTGTATTTGCCAAAAAAAAAAGGTATGAAGTCACTCACCACATTGAAGACTTGTGTCTCTTCTGCCATAAATCAAGTGAGATCCTTCATGATTTTGTTTCTTATAGGGCTGGGCGATATATCTCATGCGATATGCATGCACATCTCGTCAGTAAAGCCAGTTCCTTGATTAGCGGTAAATCCCCATCACCTGTTTTCAAATGGAGCGGCATTTAATACACAGAGCCGTAGTTCACTGACAAGCTACGCAATATCGCGTTCATCATCGAAGGCGATTCATCTGCGATAATGAAAGCGATATTGAGTAGCTTCTCAGTGATCTACGTGTATTAAACGCTGCTCCATTTGAAAACAGGTGATGGAGATTTACCGCTAATCAAGGAACCGGCTTTACTGACGAGATGCGCATGCATATCGCATGAGATATATCGCCCAGCCCTAGTTTCTTACATATTCAAGCAACATGGGCCTGAAGTTACAACAATAAAAGAAAGCTAAACTTCTGATGGTAAAAGTTGTCAGATGCAACAATCATTAATCTTTTCATTAGTAGACTTTGTATGTCTGTGATTTGATTGACTAACATTAGATGCATTTAAACAGTGTGTTATGTTGCATGTTTTTTAATGCAGATTGCTTCTGATCAGTTTCACAGTGATAAACAGGAAAATAGTGATTCAATGTTGCAAACAGAATTCAATTTTATTGTAAAGCAGCTCTAAAAAGACAATAGTAAACTGACATTATTCAGTTAAAAATCAGTTCATTGTAGAGCTGCATGATTCTGGATAAATCAGTGTTGCTAACTTCTTTCAATGGAAAGTAGCTAAAACCCGCTTGATAAGTCGCTAAATGTCGCTAGATGACGTCATACACTAATTAGCATATTCATGACGTCAGTGCGTAGTACTGTCTTGCCTCTCTGCTCACATACTGCATTTTAACACAGCCAAATTCTCAATAAAACTGTTTTCATTGATATATTTTACTGTTTCTGTTGTCAGACAACGGGATGGATATGAAATAGTTACTGGAACGCGCCCCATTAAGACATAACCAGCTCTCGAAAATATTAATCTGCACTAAAATCATGATTCATAATCACGACATTGTCTAATGAAATCAAATACACATACAATTAAGACAATGGCTGTGCTGTGATTTCGGCTATACTTGCGTGTAAAATAGAGTTGGAAGCAACAGAATATCTATTTTAACTGAAAGTGCTGCTCCTCTCTGCCACTCGCAGAACAGAGCAGACGCAGAGAGAAAGGTGTGTGCTCGCAGGGGAAACGACCTCGCACTCGTGCTGAGTACCGGAGAGGTTCAGAAACTGAATAAGGTTTGTCCAAGAAGTCGCTAGATTTGTCGCTAGGCGCTTTTTTGGAAAAAAGTCGCTAAGGGGGTCTGAAAAGTCACTAAGCTGGCAACACTGATAGAGATCACGATTCTTCCACGATTCTGAACTAAACAAAAGAATGCGTGACAAAATATTAATTGCTGCAGTCTATGTAAAAGTGTTTAAGTCATTTGAATGAATTATTAAATATTTTAATATATGAATTTAAAGTATAATATATTTAATACACCAATTTTAATATTAAAATGTTGAAAAAGTGGTTTGAATGACTGATTCAATGACTCACTCATAAACACTTCACTTGTTTTGGATGAATCAGCGTTTTTGAATGAATCTCTTGAATGAATGATTCAATGATAAATCCATTTTTTTTATCAGTCACTTGTTGCCACCTAGTGGCGATACGATGTAAGCAACGCAAACATTATTTGAAGCGCCAGTTACTTTCAAAAGATGACTTGCTCTGTTTTGATCGCTACTACACTGTTAAAAATTTTCCTGTATTTTTACAGTAAGTTACTGGCAGCACTGTTGCCAGCAAGTTACTGTATTTTGTTTTACAGCAATGTACTGTAATGCAACTTTACAGCATGTAGAACAATGTACTGTATAACTACAAAACAGTAGTGTACTGTATTTTTACAGTACTTTGTAATTTTGTTTCTACTATAATTTGCTATTGTGTAATTATTATTGTGTATTGTGTAGTTGTAATAGTACATACATATAGTTAGTAAAATTGTGATACTACTATAATTCAGAATAACATTACAAATCAAAAGACAATCCAAACATATTTACAAAAGT
>JAFVLL020032575.1:0-14168 GCA_021397915.2 Tor tambroides | reverse complement strand
TAGTATCGATACTTCGGGAAATTAATATTGGTACCGTTCAGATATTTCAGTATCGATATTTATCGAAATATCGATATTTTTGACAACACTAGTGTGCAACATATGTAAGATGTAGTTACAAGACAAAATGAGGGTCATCATTATCGTTGAGTCCTGTATGAACTCTTGTTTGTCAATACTGGCTGTAATTCCTTAAACAAAATAAAGTCACAGTTTATCAAATTTATCATAGTTTACACTGGCACCAAGCCATGTGAAGAAAACAAACCATCTGCAGTCACACCTTGTGAAAAAATCCTCCTCAGGTGCCAATAAACAACAACAGCTCCACAATGAACAGATACTCTCACTCACCGCATGTACAGCAGTGTCCCTCCATTCTTTTATATACAGGACTGTTCATTCTCAATCAGCAGGGAGTCATTTGTTATCTGTCTATAATAGAAATAGGAACAGGTGGTGAAAGAGAAATTCAACAACAGGATCAACAATGTCTGTTCAATCCATCTCATATAAACGAGACCTGCTAACAACAGGCTGCTACAGGAGCAGAGGTTCAGAGAGAGAGAGAGAGTGGGAGTATGATCCATCAATCAAAGATACCGATCGAGCGAAATACTTAACTTTTGACACCAGAGTGTGAGATTACACTGTGCACACAGACAAGTAGATCTTGCCTAAAGGGTATTTCAGCCAGAAATGAAGTCTGTCTGACATCATTTACTCAGCCTCATAGCCTCATGTCATTCCAAATCCAGACAAACACAACAGAAGATGTTTGGCAGAATGTCCATGCTGCTCTTTTCCATACAGGTACAGCTGTTTGGATATTCTGCTAATCATCTCCTTTTGTGTTACATGAAAGAAAATAAAGAAATAAATACTATTTATATGAAAATAATTAAATAACAAATCAAATATAAATCAATAAAATCATACACATGCCATCCCACATGTTTTTCTCCATGGTGTACCGGTATGTGTTTGGAAGCTGCAAAAAACCAACCCAGTCCAGCAGCCTGAAGGCAAATTCCACAGCAGCCCATTGCACCCATGGGCTGATATTTTTGTAGCCACACCTGAAGCCTTTTAATGACTACATGCCTTTCCTCATCTCCTGTTGAACCTGCACCAAACTCACCTGCCTGCAAGCTCTCACAGCTCAGGAATGACACACTTAATAACCCACGCCACCATCCTCTGCTCTTCTGCTTTTCAAGCACAAAAGATCACTGAAAAGTAACGCTCTGCATCAACAAAAGAGGAAATATGCCTTCAGATGACATGAAAATAATAAAAAACAATTCTCTTGTTTTCAATAAAAACTAAATGAAAACTGTCATCATTTACTAATTTAACCCCTTTAGATTTCCTACTTTTTGTTTTGTGGAGTATAAAAAGAAGTTTTATACCAAATACAGTATGTGCCAAATACGTAAATGTAATGTTAATGGAATACAAAAGCTTTATGTAAGACACCAACCTGTTCTCATGACAAAAACATACCTGTGGGAACTTTTCCGCAAGATGCGGAATACGTACCGCCATGTACGTTTTGTGACATATTCGATGTGAAATGTCCACTCAGTGGCGCTAAGAGTGTGTTAGTTTTTTCCCCGGATCAGATGAACGTATGTGGTACGTTTTTATGTGATGCTGGTTTTGTATGTGTCACTGCAGTTCTAACTTGAAATGTCCATTGAGTGGTGCTATAACTAATGCTCCGTGACATTTTAATATAACGTACCATCTGCACTACACCTAAACCTACCCGATAGTATGAAAAAGCGCGAATGTGACGTAAAAACCCAGTCGCAAGCCACATCATGATTCATGTTTTTCACGGGATTCGTACCCAAGGATTTCACATCCTAAGTCCAATTCTGTGCCGGTTGAGCTACAGAGCAAGCTTGTTACATCCGGAAAGCAAAACACATGGAGCTGTAATCATAACTGTGTCCGAAAACGATTACATGTGCTCAATGTTTTACCGCCTTTTACTGTTGGAAACTGCAGTGATATGTACTTATACATAGCCACAGCCATATCACCCTGCAGCCCAAGACTGGTTGCCCACTGAAGCTAAGCAGGGTTGAGCCTAGTCAGTACCTGGATGGGAGACCTCCTGGGAAAAACTAGGTAGCTGTTGGAAGAGGTGTTAGTGAGGCCAGCAGGGGGTGCTCACCCTGTGGTCTATGTGGGTCCTAATGGCCCAGTATAGTGACGGGGACACTATATTGTAAAAAGCACCATCTTTCGGATGAGACGTTAAACCGAGATCCTGACTCTCTGTAGTCACTAAAAATCCCATGGCACTTCTCGTAAAGAGTAGGGGTGTAACCCCGGTGTCCTGGCCAAATTCCCTCCACTGGCCCTTGCCTATCATGGCCTCCTAATAATCCCCTTCCACTTGATTGGCTCTTCGACTCTCTCTCCTCTCCACCTGTAGCTGGTGTGTGGTGAGCGCACTGGCACCGTTGTCCTGTGGCTGCTGTCGCATCATCCAAGTGGATGCTGCACACTGGTGGTGGTTGAGGAGAGACCCCCCACATGATTGTAAAGCGCTTTGGGTGTACGGCAATACACAATAAAGCGCTATATAAATGCATCATTCATTCACTCATTCATTCATACGTATTTCGCATCTTGTGAAAATGTTCCCACAGGTACGTTTTTGTCATGAGATAGCAAGAAACAGAATAAATCTTCCATTTTCATCATGAGTTTTCATTTTGGGGTGAAATTATTTCTATATATGCACATTTGAAATACCTTTTTTACCATGTCACTTTTCTGTTATATTTTTGCCCTGAGACCTCTGTTTTGCGATTTTATTTTAACTTACTACATCAATGTCATGAATTCATGGCATGGAAAACACAACAGCAGCTTGTGTGCTTTGTCATCTGGCTTCCTCCAGAAGGACACATGTCTGCTGAAGAGCAGAGGGGTGCTAATGATGAACCAGAAGCTTAGGCCCTTAATTTTCTCTTTGTCCTGTTTCAGTATATCTGCATGGCGTCTCATCAAACCAGTATCAAATTAAAAAAAAACACTGTATCTTGTTCTTGTAAACATTTGTTTTGGTACTGAGACCAACCTCTTCCTATGTTTGTTACTTTTCAGCTCGATTACACAAGACTTTCTTCCTAAGTCTTTCCTGCATTGCCATCATGAATGAAATTAAATATTTAAAAAAAAAAAAAAAATTACCTATAACAACACAATCAGGACTGGTGGAATTTAGTGTCTGTGACCTTCATTCAGTCAATGTTTCCACAGAACATAACCATGAACTTATTACAAGAGCAATCCCCTGGCGTATCCTAAGTGCCTTGTTCAAGGGCACAGCGGAGACAGCTCATGTCTAGCTCTTTGTCAGATTATATTATTTACAATAATAATGTCCCAGTTATTGTAAATAAAATTGATTATTAAAACTATGCCCACATTGCTAACTGAAATAAAATAAAATATTGGAATATAGGAAAACTAAATTATACTAACTGAAATAGAACAAACATTATTTTTAACATCAGTTTTGTTTTTGATAAATGCTAAATATAAAATATATACACAATGAAACACCTCAATTACATTCATATTTCTAAGTAAATGTATCAAAGTGCCCTAAAATACCAAAACTAAGAACCTAAAACTAAACTAAAAATTAAGAAAGCTAAAACTACCAACTATAGTGAAACACAAAACACACTATCATCATAACACTAAAAATTAAAAAAAAAAAAAAAAAACTAATCTAATTTAGGATGACAAATTGAAAATAACATGATAAGATAACTCATTTGAAATCCTGCAGCCCTCATGTCATCTACTTGATATAAAAATGCAGAGAAAATGTTAAACAAACACAGACCAAATGCAAGTGCAACTTGAAAGTAGTCTCAACAGGCCAACACTGGCACCAGATCCAGAGAATACACTTTCAACCAGCAAATTTGGCTCTGCAGACAAAGCCTGAATTGTGATGATATACAGCCTATAAATCTGGCCATTCATCCTGCGAATACAGAGAAAAGGCAACAGAGAACAGAGTACAATGCTTAATCAAAGCCAGAAACAGAAAGAAATCAAGCTATAAATTAGGTCCTGTATACAGCCAGATGGATGTACAGGTACTGTAAATCATGACGGTTCATGATGCATTAACATTTCCATATCCATACAGATATTTTCTTTTCTGCCTTTTATTTATATATATGGGTCAAAGACAAAGTGTTTAAGCATAAAAACAATAAGTGTAATACTGCTTTAACTGTTGTTGTTTTTCCCCCCCAAAATTAAAAAATTTCTGTTTAATTCAATTACAATTTTGTTTTTGTTTTTCTGAGCACAAAATAAATATACATTTTTCCCTGATTTACAGAAGACACACACTAAAATGTCATTCAGTGTAACAGTCTTGTCAGGCATATTTACAACAAAAATCAATTTATGACATATTAAAAGACTAATTACTTTCACCACAGATACTAATTAGTTGTAATTTTACATTTTTAAAATTTGCCACTATCCTAGGTTTTGCCTATTTATCAGTAAGAATTTTTTACTCATTTAAAACACAATAAAATTTAATATGCTCCCTTATTCTTTTATATATTTTAATATGTACAAGTCAAAATAAGCATGTTGTTTGATTTTTTACATAAATATTGTGTTACACTGAATGACAATGTAACATTATTTCAACCAAATTTTGACATTTTATTCTCCAAAAACATTTAAAACCTTAAAAGTAGACACTTTAATTACATTTAATGTGCTTTCTATGGACATAAAATCATGTTTTAAATTTATTTTGATGTGGACATCTTTACGTCTTTGACCCATATATATATATATATATATATATATATATATTTTATTTTTTCTCCTCCATCATTTTCTCTCTGACTCTCATCGCTCTGTCTCCAGCTGCTGACATTGGGATTTATAGACCAAGGATCACAGCCAAGTTTCACAGCCAATGGGAGATGAGGGGGGGCTGGTTTTGTTTTCCTATTTTTCTATCCTTCCTTTTCATCTCAGGCTTTTCAAAGTGTCTCTTTCTGTGAGCAATTACACACATGCTCTGATAAACAGACAAGTTGTTTTCATCACTGACAACCTCTGTTGTCTCTCCCTCTCTCTCTCTCTCTCTCGCTGTGCTTCAAACAAATGCGATATCGCCTCAGCCTGAGAGAGATGTACATTCAGGAGGGAGACAGGGACAGCAAAGGGTACCTCTCTGTCCACCCAAATTTGTAACGTACAGTTGTAAAATATGATTTAATGGTTTATGATTTAATTGTAGTATGAGAAAGTATTTTAACATACAATGACATCTTACATATAAAAAAGCAAAATAAAACAAATTAAAAAAATTTAAAAAACTAAACTAATTTAGGATGACAAATTGAAAATAACAACATAAGATAGAAATAAAATCTAATTTGAAATCCTGCAACCCTCATGTCATATACTTGATATAAAAATGCAGAGAAAATGTTAAACAAACACAGACCAAATGCAAGTGCAACTTGACAGTAGTCAACTTTAAAAGAACAACATTTATTTGAGAAATCTTTTGTAATATTAAAAATGTCTCCTCACTTTTCTAATTTAACATTAAAAACTAAAATCAATTAAGTGTATAATGAAGGTTTTTTTAGCTTCCCCTCTGCAGAGCGTTTACGTTATACACTTGTCACTGAAAGGCATAGTATAGAATTTATTTTTATTTTTATATATATTGAATGCACAATTCAAAACCAGACCGCTCTCATTACCATAAGCTTCCACTGTTGCTTTGTTGTTTAGAAATGGAGCGGATCTAGTTTTGCTTCGCATCAGTCTAGTCAGAGCAAGTTGTTGTTACCACTCTGAAAATTTGACGTGGTGAGGACATTATCCCACCCTCTCAGTGTGCTTCTACAGTATTATAGACTTCTGGAATGCTAAGCTGGTTTGATACTTCATTAGTTCCATAAGGAGAGATTTTTGTAGAATTCCTTCGCTGCTTTGGAAAACAGCCCACTGTGACAAAAGTAAGCAAGCACACACACGGAGAAAACAATCAAAACTAACCCAACAGAGCTTCATTCCAGGCTGGCTGAGTGGCTTATGAAATGATCAATCAAAGAGGTGAGCGCAGACACAGCGACAAAACAAATCCGCAGGCACATGTTTGTTCATGTGTGTGAGTGTGTGTGTGTGAGAGGTGAACGAGTCCACTGGCACTGCAGCATCTCGGAGTCTCCACAAATTAAAACTTGCTCAAGCAAGAGGGGTCTGCTTGGCTTGATGTGACGTGGCTTGGCTTGGCTAGCCTGACCCCCCACCTTAAACCACACCCACTTCTTCTGCATTTGTGCCTTCATCCAACAGCGAGGGGAGGGTGGGGCGAAGAAGAGGGATATGCACGTGTGCCCCACAAAGGGGGCATGTGTTTAGGGCCAGGGCTCCACTTGAGATGGCCACAACAAAAAGAACAGCTACACTTGCCCCCTGCGTAGCACCACCCTATGCTATTTCTCCGAAAAACATTGCTCGGTTTCATTTATGTGGTCTGCGAAAATACACATTATTCTAGTCAAATGAGAGGCTCTTTTTTAGCTTTCCCTCTGCAGAGAGTTCGCTTGAGGCGTGTGTAAGATGTTTTTGTGCTGTAATCAACAAACCAACCCAACTAACAAGACCGAACATAATTCTCAAGCTCATCCATCAGCATCGTCACCTAATCCAAGTTTCACTTGCTGTTTAAAAGTGGCCAGCAGCAGCAGGCTAATTGTCCGTTTGGCTGTTAGAAACTGAAGGAATGCTGGAAGGACATTAGTGCGACGTGGGGGCAACACTGGCCCAGCGTGAGGGAGGAGCCGAGCGGGTTAGTTTGGTTACGGCAGTCACTCTATTTATACTTGCTCCTCCCTCGTACGTCCAAAAAGCATCTATTGAATCCAGATGTGAGAGGGCCGACAGAATGAGGGCTGCTGTTGCCCTTTAGACTCGTGCTCTTTAGTTCTCTTTCACACGTGGGAACATGTATTACCCTGTTTACTCTGTATAAACACATCATATGTCTGAAAGTATGCAATTAAAAAACAACATAAACAAGCTTGTTTTTACACTCTAAAATAATAATAATAAAAAAAAATGCTCTACCTAGGTAAGATTTTTGTTTTTAATTAATTTAAAGATTTTTTTTAAAGAATTTATTATTAAATTGATCGTAAGTGACAGTAAGACTTTTACACTGTTACAAATAAATCAATTTGAAATAAATGCTGTTCTTTTGAACTTGCATCAGTTTTAATGAAAATATTAAGCAGTATAACTGTTTTTATCATTGATAAAAAGAAATCAGCATATTAGAATGATTGCTGAAAGATCATGTTATGGCCGCTGAAAACTCAATTTTGCCATTACAGTAATAAATTACATTTTAAAAATATATTAAAATAGAAAACAGCCATTTTAAAATGGAATAAAATTACACAGTATTACAATTTATATTGCATTTTTGATAAAACAAATGCAGGCTTTGTGAGCACATCGTAGCTAGCGATGGGAGGATTCACCAATTCGCTCGGTGCATTGGCAAAAAAAGTTAACGATGCGATGCATCGATTTAAAAAAGTGTGCATCGGATTCAAGTTGGCATTTGTATCGCGATGCATCGTTTCTAACATATTTGAATTGGTAAAAAACGATTTATTTATATATAATTACTAGTGAATGCGCTACACTTTTATTGTTTAGAAAGTGACCAATAATCTGTGACCAATATTTTATATGTAGATTGATTTCTCCTCTCGAAACTGTTTCTCAAGCGCGTTCTCTCATCACCGCTGTGCGTGAATATGACGTATCACAAGAACACTATGGAATCCTGAGCAAGAGGGGATTAAAGTTCACACAATTGAACTAATTTGTGGTCGCTTATTCCTAAGCATCCCTTAATGTTGATCATGAATCAAATCGATCCACCATGGCAAACAGCGAATATATTTGTGCTGTTTAATGCATTTGAGACGTTGTGTTTTCCTCAGTGCATAACTGACATGTCACGAGTATATTTTTCATCTGTAAATGTTAGAAAGTCATGCAAATATATCCACTTTGCTGTCAGGAATGGGCAAGGCATACGCGAGCGAATACGCATTTTGCTCAAATGTGCCTTTTGTAAAATTTTAAACCTACATAAGTGTATTTTTATGATAGCTGTAACTGTAAAGGGACTATTGTAATGGGTAAATAAAATGTAAGCTAATACAGTCCTAATTAGCTCAGATGAGTTAATGTGTGTTTCTTATAGCAGTTAAAATGTAGTTTTAATTTAGTGATTTGAACTTTTAGTTTAGTGATTTTAATGCTTTAAAGAGCAATGTTAGATTGTAATGTTCTAATGCTATCTAACTGTAAAAGGTACAGCTGTCATAAAACCAGAGAGAAAGGCTGCATGGCTATGATAGTATGTGAGAGAGTCAGTGGTAATATCGTTGCGTTCCTATTGGTCAGTGTTAGAGGAGCTCAGCTTAGTCTGACAGTTAGCCTGCCCTGGACCAGGTTAGCTTTCCAGCATAAGTTGCCACAGTGACTGAGGTTGATCTTTGTTAAATTTGCTTTATGGAACCAAATCATTTGACAATGAGTCAGATTAACTGAAATAAGCCTGGCCTATTTGGTAAACTTGTTTTATGAGACAGGCCTCGAGGCGTTAGAAGTCAGAGGGCACATAAGTTAATTTATGATTTGCTGTCTGTCTGAACCAAAGAAATAAAAGCGATCATATTTTTTACACTGCATCGAATCGCATTGTGTTGAATCGAATTGATTCGAAATCACATCGCACTGCATCGTAATAGGGGTGAATCGTATCGCAACGCATTCCTAGCTGCTTCATATGTATCTTCAATGTATCGTATCGTTGGCTATGCATCGAGATGCGTATCGCATCAGCCTCAGTTATGGAGATGCACATCCCTAATCGTAGCATAATGGTAGTTTATGTCATATAAATTACATTTATTTAAATTTACATTTAGTCACACACATTCAAATTTAGATTAAAAGCTTCTAATAGGCTATTTAAAAGCAAGCATAAGAATTTTCCTGTATATATTGTGACAATGTGCCCAGCTAACCTCTATCTTTACATAAACAAAGGACCTGAATGAAAGGCTTGTGAAGCAGGGTTAAATTTGCTAATAAATAGCCTGTCGCTGACCATCCTGTGAACCTGGCATTATTGATCTGTTGGCAGGATGTGATGACACACTATCCCACTGACTCTTAGGTGGCCTGTATGAGAGAGAAAACAGAAGAGCCTCATTCTCAGTCCCTAAAACCAAAAGAAGACGGCACTCAATCGCTACTGCCACACATGGCGTGATATAGTAGGTCAGCAATGCCTTTGTATGGGGTTTGTATGGGTATGGAGTATGTAACGAGATGTCAACAGTGTGGCATTTGAAAAATAAGAGCTACAGTAGATTCAGAGCCAAGACCTCCCTTCCAAACCCACTACCCAAAACAATCTCATGCTAACTCCCTATGCCCCTCCCATCAGGCCACCTCCAAAGGACACAAAATAGAGAGCCAGAAACACAGACCTAGCACATGCACGCTGTCTGTTTTTAGCAGTGGCACTACGTCAATCTGTAGTTACGATTTCTAGGTATTTCTCCCTGTTTCCAAAGACACATACTCAACTTCAGTGTTAGGTCATGCTAGCATCAGAAAAGAAGCAGACTGATCCCTGACTGACCAATGAGCAGCCTAGCAGGCCTGGAGAAGAGTTAATGGGCTTATGGTCTACTCCAGACTAGCTACTGCTCTATTAAGCTTGTTTGACCAGCTGTCGATCCTTCTAAGAGCTACTTGAGATCTCAACCAACCAAAAGCCTTGGATGGGGGTGTGTGTTTTGGTTGGTGGGATTGTTTGGGAGCAAAACATCTAAGCCCTAATTAGTGGTGTCTTGCACCTATTTGTTTTCTGGGTGCTCTGCATTCTCATAAAAACAAGTGCAAAAACTGCACCTTTAGCGGTTCAACAGCTTGTCAAGGGGCAGTATCCTCTCAAAGGGATACATCTGAACCTTACTTATCCCTAAAAGTTTCATATTAGTACTTTAAGGGTACATACTACTGCTCTAAAGTACTAATATGCACCTTTTAGGGGTACTGCCCCAATGACAAGCTGTTTTCCACCTAAAGGTACAATTTTGCACACTTTTTAGCAGTGTGCGCGAGGTTGGACATGACAAGAAAAGTTAAGTTTTGAGTGACATGGAGGTGGGTAGCTGATGGATTTTAAAGCAAACGATTTTGCAGAAGATGTGAATCAACTAGACTAAAAAAAAATTTGTACCTGACCTCATGATGAAAACGTACCTGTGGGATCTTACATACCAATAAGTAGTTTCCAACATAAATTAACACTAGAGGCAGTAAAACATCGAGCACTTGTAATCATTTTCACACACAGTTATGATTACAGCTCCATATGTTTCGCTTTCCGGATGTAACAAGCTTGCTCAGTAGCTCTGCTGGCACGGAATTGGACTTAGGATGCGGAATCCTTGGGTACGAGTCGTATGAATCCCGTCAAAAACATGACTAACGATGAAAGAGCTGAAAGACGAGAGATCGAAAAACAAGCTAAAATGGCACGTGATTGCGTTTTTACGTCACATTCGCTTTTGTTCATACTATTGGGTAGGTTTAGGTGTAGTGCAGATGGTAAGTTATTTTATTTTTTTCAATTCAGAACTGCGGTGACACGTACAAAACCAACGTCACATAAAACGTACCATATGTACGTTCATCTGTTCCGGGGGGGGGGGGGTTGGGTGGCAAACACTCTTTTTGCACCACTCAGTGGACATTTCACATCGAATATGTCTCGAAATGTACATGCTGGCACGTATTTCGCATTTTGCGAAAAAGTTCCCACAGGTACGTTTTCGTCCAGGTAACCAAAACTAAGAAGATCCAAAAATTTCATAAATTGAGCATTTTAATCCAAAAGTCTTCTGAAGAGATATGATCACTTTATATTTAATTTAGATTTTTATTCACAAATAAACACACATATATAGACCCCCTCACATATGTTAAACAGAAGCTTGTGCAAGCATCACATACTAGAATAATAAACTTCATAAGTTCTTGTGCATCGCACAAGCACTTTGAGCTTGTGTGTTTACCATATCTAAATTAAAGCTGTTCATCATAAAGCGATCAAATCTTTTCATAAGACTTGGATTAAACTGCTCAAATCATAAGGATTCGTTTTACAGCACTGACCTGGACTTTCAATGAGAAAACAAAAACCTTCCAGGTTTCATTAAAACTCTAAATTTTAATTTCATTAAATTTGTGTATCAAAGATTAACTTAAATCTTACGGGATTGAAATGACATAAGGGTAAGCAAATAATGACTGATTTTTTAATTTTTTAGGTGAATTATCCTTTTAATACAGGGATAGTTCATCCAAAAATAAATCATTTACTCACCCTCATGACTTATTTACTGACCCTCATGATATGACTTACTTTCTTCTGTAGAACACAAAAGATATTTTGAAGACTGTTTTAACTGTTTTGTCCAAAAACAGTTAAAACAGAAAAAGAATCCATCTCTGACATGCAAGAGACACGTCCTGTACCCAGAAGCACAGCTCTAGAGGTCTGAGAATGCTCCCACTGCTGCCCTAGTCCTCTCACGCATCTCTCTGGCTTCTCAGATTGCTGCAGCTGCTGGCTTGAGAAGTTGGCGAGTCTACCTTCCTTCCTTTCATCGCAAAGGTGCAAAGGGCTTCTCTGACATACATACACACACACACACACACACGTGAAATACTGCATAGTAAGACATAAACAGCATAACAATCTATTAAATGATATACCCATTCATACTGTAAATGCTTAAGTGCTGTCAAAGTCTCTTTAAGAGTGGTTAGCCTGCTCTGTGGCCATCTTGGTAATGTCTTAAGGCAGCTATTTTTTTGAAACTGAATCAGATTGAGATCTTATTCATTTCTGGCCATACACTGTATGTCTACAACATGAGACAATAACACATCAGTCAGTTACTCATTTACTTTCTTGTCAGTTCTCGGCTACCCAAATAAAATAACAACAAAAAGTAAAATAAAAAAAGGCTTAAATTAAACTATAAGCTAAAAACCAAAATAAAATGTAATAAACAATAAAATAAATGAAATTACATTGAAATAAAATGAATAAAACTAAATTATGCAGGTAATAAGCATATAGATACAGTCAAACCAAAAATTATTCAGACACGGATATAATTTTTGATATTTTTTTACTAGTACGTACAGGATACTATAGATAATTTATGTAAGTGAGGATATCAAAGTAAAGTAAACTGTGACATATTATACCCAGAAATTCTTCATACAGTGGACTACCAGTAAAACTGATAAAAATTTGGGACCAAAAATTTGATTTGACACTTTGACCTGACCATGTTTTGTTACATACCTTTCTATCAAAGTTATCTGACATTATCAAGATGAATTTGTTCTGACACAATTTAACTCGAGTTCTTGTCATATTTTATTACTATTTTCTAAACTATAGTAAATAAACTGTGATAATGTGTGAAATGTTGAAGGTGTCTGAATAAGTTTTGGTTTGACTGTACATCTCCTATCTACTTGCACAAGGAAAGACTAAAATCTCCGAAACACTTACATTGCAGCCTTTCAAATCATAGTTTCTTTTGTTTAAATCAGTGTTAATAACCAGCTCATGCACGTACTATAGACTATCAAAGGCAACTGAATCTTTTAACTGAAAGGCAGGACTTCAATTTCGAAAATGTGTTATGATTTCTCTCTGCTTTGTCACTTGCACAATTCATGAGAAACTATAACATGTTTACAATTCGACTGATATTTACATATATACGTTTGCACACACATGGTGTTTCTAAAACAAAAAGCAACAGTGATCATTCAAAACGAATCTTCTTCACCGTCGCATAAATCAGAGTTGAATTTTGCTCCCTCTACTTCAAAGAGCTGCGCCGTCTAAATATTTGTATAATATTTGTGGAATGCAACACAGCTAATTGTGCCTGTCCCATGAGTGCGTTCAGCACTATTACTCCGACATCCAGATGATACAGAAGCTTTTATCTGGAGCTATTTCGGAGGTGGAGAAATGTAGGTCTGTCTTTATTTACAGCCCAATTTCCTGAATGGGCCAAACAAGAATAGGTGGTGGGGCACGGGCCCAATGAGACCCGAGAGAAAAGAGTCGGAGGGTATGCAGGCATCTCCGCTTACACTATTCTAGGATCAGAAAACAGCGAAATTCAAACTACGTACACCCACACAAGCACTCATCACGAGGATGTATTCATTCAGTACTCAAGCTCCGAGACACAGACATACAACACAGCTAATGTTGTCTGATTCATGGACTCTTATGAGCCAGTTCTTTTAATAAAAAGTTCAAAAAGACGACTTGATAGTTTGAATCAGTCTGAAAATCTGCATTAGCAGACAGAATTTTCTTCATATACCAGTCAAAAGTTTTTGAACAGTAAGATTTTTAATGTTTTTAAAGAAGTTTCTTCTGCTCACCAAGCCTGCATTTATTTGATCCAAAGTACAGCAAAACAGTAAAATTTTGAAATATTAACTATTTAAAATAACTGTTTTCTATTCGAATATATTTTAAAATGTAATTTAGTCCTGTTTTAAAACCTGAATTTTTAGCATCATTACTCCAGTCACATAATCTTTCAGAAATCATTCTAATATTCTGATTTGCTGCTAAAAAAAAACACATTTCAGAAGTTTTTCAGGTTTCTTTGATGAATAGAAAGTTCAGAAGTAAGATTATAAATGTCTTTATCATCACTTTTGATCAATTTAAAGCATCCTTGCTAAATAAAAGTATTAATTTCTATGATCCCCCCCCCCCTCAAAAAATAAAAACAATTATACTGACTCCAAGCTTTTAAACGGTATAGTTTATAATGTTACAAAAGGTTTTTATTTCAGATCTTGATCTTTGGATCTTTCTATTCATCAGAGCACCTGAAAAAATGTACTCAACTGTTTTAAATATCGATGATAATCATAATAATAATAATAATAATAATAATGTTTCTTGAGCACTAAATCAG
>JAFVLL020032574.1:0-10009 GCA_021397915.2 Tor tambroides | reverse complement strand
AAATAAAGAATTTTATTTGCAGCGTGTTTCTTTGTTTGGTTGTGTTGTGAGTATTTGCAGTGCGTTTCTTTATTTGGTTGTGTTGTGAGCATTTGCAGTGCGTGTGTTGTCAAATTGACGAAGTTGTTTTCTTAATTTGCAGGTGTTTTTTCTATTTGCAGCGCGTTGAGCTCTCTTGGCGACCGTAGGTTTTGATGAAAAGAATGCTTGAAGCTATATAAACATATTTTTTGTTTATTTAAAAGTAGAGGCTCTGTTCTTTATTTTGTTGTATTGCACGTTCAGATACTCATACAACAAAATATTCTGGAGGCCATGAAATTTTAATGAAAATCATCAAAAATGCTGGTGGTGTCTGGCAACTTTTTTCAAAAATGCTGGCAGGGAAAAAGTTAACAAATTCATAATGTGCCTGCAGGTGTACGGCTGTAGGCACTGTGCGTACCATGAGCGCTCAGACTGACCTGAGATTTGCCCCGCAAACATTTCAGCAGTAAATTATAGGCCCGAGTGTCCCGTATTTCTGTCGACTGAACCATGCCATTAATAATGAATGTATCAGTCTTTTGCATGCCAAAGTCAATTTCTGCTTATAAACATTACGCCAAATAGAATCAAGAAAATCGTGCTACACACACTTTCATGAGATCGGGTTAGACTACAATAATTAATTTGTAGCCTATTTTACAAATGGGAATACAACGAATTCATGACAATGTTTTACATTCAAGCTACCCATAAAATTTATAGTGACAAGTTCTTTAAAATCATCTGGAATGCAATAAAGTAATTTTTAAAGCATTTGCTGCATGGATTAAAAAATAGGCTAATAAATAATTCACACATCAGACAAAATTGCGTCGCAGAAAATCCTTTAAATTTTAAGGTATTCAGAGCAGAGCAACATAAAAATCAGAAAAAATATAATCGGGCCTGTTTTAGGCTTTTCCTTATTTTTATATTTTAGACAGTGATGAAAAATGACTCGCCATCTCCTCATTGGACGTGCCTTTAGAGAGAAATGCAACTTTACGGATTACATAATGACATTTTTTGTTTTCGATTTGAATTATTTCGTTTTAAAGTAGTAATTTAAAGCTTTTTATAGATATATTTATCATATTTGTGACTCAATTCATTGAGTTTCGGTTCATCATTGTGAAGCGCTCCTGTTCAAGACGAGACGGCAAGCGCATCCTCTGTTTTCCTATTTATTTTATAAAAGCACAGCGTTTTGTTGATATTGTGAATGCACACAAATAAAAGTAGACCCTTTACAGTTCCGAATGATGTATTACTCTTACCTTTATGAGCTCTTACATTTATATAGTTCAAACATTTAAACAAACATTGTGATATGCTTGAACTGTTTATAGCTATAGATTTTATTTTAGGCAAGTTATGATGATTTGAGAAGGCTAAATTGATCAAACATAAGCTATGATTAGTACCTTAGGGGTGGGAGGGTGTCATTTGACAGCCAAATTCTAATGTTAAATAAACTAATGTTAATGTTAATAAACAATCATGTTTTTTTTTCTCAAACTGTGTCTCTCAAACTCCAGTCCATCCTATTACATTGGTGCTGCTTGCCCATTAAAATCTTAAGCACAAGGCCTAAATTACATGATTTACTAGAATTGACATCATTTCCTTGCAGGGAAAGAATTCCAAAAACAAAGTAAGTATTAGTCATAAGCTGATCTCTCCTTTCCTCATTTTTAGAAAACTTATCTAATAGGGTAAAACACAACATGTCCACCCTTTGTCTCAATTCAGTCTGGACATGAAAATGTTTATTTTTTTCTAAATAGATTTTATATATCCATTAGATTTTTTTGTAGCATGTTGTTCTTTGCTAGTTAGTAATGTGCTTAAACCATTCATCCTATTAAGGTGACACATTGCTTTGTAAAAATGTGAGGGTGGACAAATTTCTTATTCCACATGAGAAATATTTGGTTAGGATTATTACAGTAGGTTATGCCTTAGATTCACGAGTATGTTTTTCTGATAGACATTTTCTCCCTCAGATAAGAAAACAAAAAATGAATTTAACAGAACTGAATTTTTTTTTTTTTTTTTTTACCAACAAACCTACTCAGTCCAAAATACACTAAACTGTTTTTTTTTTCTTCAGACAAAAACATTTTCTGTGTAAATGCACACTGACAGTGCTCTTGACCACATTGATGACTATATTACATAAAACTCTGACAGAGTATTTGACGGACAGGAATGAGTAACATGTATTCCGAAAGTGTGAAGAGAGCCATGTCAGTTTCAAATCAATTATTACAAATGGGTTTACATGTTTTATTCCAACTACTATTCCAAAGCAGAAGCTCATTTAAATTATGACACAACATTCTATTCTGCAGAAAACACTTTAACTCTTCAAATGCTGTGTGTTGATTCTGGTCAATTTTGCTCCATCCAGAAAACGCTGACTGTAAAAAACACTGAATATATTAGAGAGATAATTCTGATAGCAAAATGGGATATTGTCAAACTTTATGACACAAGTTTGACTATTTTACAAAATGCTTTTATTAAAGCAAGATGTCAGGAACTTGTTTGCCAATTTTTTTTTGCTTTCAAGTCTTTGTTGTAACAAACTGTAATTTTTTTATGATTTACATTTTATTGGGTTGTCTTAATCTTACAAGCAACAATGTAAAATACATGCACCAATGGAATTAAATATCACTACACAACATATGTACAGTTAAAATTCTTTAATATTGCACACAGTGAGTTTTAATTTTAAAAATGTACTACATAAAATGACTCCTCTCTGTTTAAATATTCATTTTAATATGTGTTACAGTGCATTATACTCCAATAATTCATCAAAGGATGGCACCATACGCCTCCACAGATGTCTGGACTAAGCCCAGAATATCAACTGACCCTAGAAACGTCCCACTGCGGGGGTGTGCAGTGTCATATTTGATATCACAGTGAGTTTTTTAAAATTACATTTATAATTGTACTTCCTAGCAGTTTAATATCTTGCAAGTAATTGTCAGTTTTAAAAGACCATGTTATTTGCCCAGTGGTAGGGGCTCAACTAATGACTGACAAAGAGAAGCTAATCAGACACTTAGCATGAAATCAGATCTAATAATGGCTCTGAATATACTCAGCGCTCCAGATATAATGACAGATTTAAATCTTCATCTGCTGTTTGTGATATCACTGTGAGCAGCTGCCCTGTGATTATTTAGACTTTGGTGAGTCTAAAAAAGGACAACAAAGGAAGAAAACCATGAGTAGAAAGATGACTGGCCAGCCAACGTCAAATATAAGTGTCCTCCTCCAGAGGAAAAGCCAGAACAGCTTGGGGTGATTATGCGGATTTAAGGAAGCCTTTGAGGGCAGAGTTACACTCCCTCTCGTCTGGCTTGCACGTGCGTTTTCCAGACTCAGCAGAAACCGCAAGAGGTTTGCACCCGGCAGCTGATTTTTAAATGGAAGCTAACAGTTTTTAAGTCGCTCCCAGTAGATCTTGAAATGCCAGACGAACCCTGATACCTTTACATTTGTGTCCCCAAACTTGCTGTCACAACCTATTCAAGATTTTCCTCCTTCTGCTTCAGTGCTGATGGACCCAGACTACAAAAAAACTATAGGGAGAATGATGCTTAGATAAGTAAAGCAAGCTTGTTATAATCTGATCTGCCAAAAATCACACTTCACTGTTAAGATGTATTGACAATGTAATGTCAAAAAGTGGGTCAAAAAAGTACTCTAAAGATTATCTAACTGCATTTAATTTAATTTAAATTATAACATATTTACATGCAGTTAAGTGTCCAAAACTACATTAGATCACACATAAGTATATTCTTTTGAAGTAGATTATTTCTGTAGTTTTTTTAAGTATGCTAATGCATACTACTTTTTCTTTTTCTTTTTACAAGGATGTCTGTATATCTCAATCTGAATGCTATGATCATTAATGCTACCTGAAATCATTCATCTTGCTGGTGTATAATTACTTCTTTAAGTGATCTTACGCAGTATAAAAGCAAAATACTGTAGTTCAATGTAACGTCCCCACCATGATCGAAAAAGCAAGTGTGTGTGTGTGTTTGTGCACATTCCACAGGCTCAAAGCCAGCAAATTTGTGGACACACAAGCAATACCAATGTTTACTGTCTGCATCTCTGAACAAACCCCTAACCATGAACTATTAAACTTACAAGTATTAAACTTTGGCTTGTTACTCATTCAGCACTTTTAGTGACATGATACCTTAAAGGGGTCATATGACGTTGCTAAAAAGAATATTATTTTGTGTATTTGGTGTAATGCAATGTGTTTATGTGGTTTAAAGTTCAAACACATTATTTTCCACATACTCTACATTATTGTTGCTCCTCTATGCTCCGCCGTTCTGAAATGCGTCGATTTTTACAAAGCTCATCGTTCTGAGAAGCGAGGTGTGCTCTGATTGGCCAGCTATCCAGTGCGTTGTGATTGGCCGAATACCTCAAGCGTGTGATGGAAACGTTACGCCCCTTACTGTATTTTGATGCCGTGTCCCGGCGCAACGAGACAAAAACAATAAAACCCACTATAAACGAGATATTTGTTGCATCCAGTGGGTACATAATTACTGATTATAATGACTTATACTGTCTTTTTACGCGTCGCGTTGCATTGCGCCACGTAAACATTGCCATGTATGCATTTGTGATCGGAGAAACGACAAACAACAAGAGCAACTCTACACTGCTCAAAACTCTCATTTGAATAGTCAGTGGCAAATTCTTTAAATAAGTAAACGTAATTACAGACTGTGAGTCAGAAGTGCCAGACTGTCCTTGCAAAGTCGGAATTGCCCCACTTTATAGAAACAGCCTTTGTGCACACCTGCCATTGTAGGCTATGCCCAGGTTCAGGAAATAGCCCTCTGTAAAATGCGCTACACACACTCTAATATTTGGGTTGAACTGTTCTGGAACAGTGTTGTAAATACAACTTAACCACTGATTTCTAGTTGTGTCCTCTTTTGGAAGCCCAAAAGGGGGGGCGTGGACGAGTCTTAACTTTTATGAAGAATATCTCCTTGGGTTTGAGACTTTAGTCTTTGCAACTTTAGGGATCTCATCTATGCATGAACAGCTTGTAACACTCCAAAGAGAAAGGAAAACTTGAAATTGCATCATATGACCCCTTTAAACTGTGCAGCTTTCAACTGTCGAATGATAAAGAGGATGACAAAATCTCATAAACTTCGAATAATTCAAGATATTTTGTTTTGTGTTCCACAGACTTCCACAGAGTAAGTCTTTCAGGATTGAAATGATATGAGCATGAATAAATGATGACAGAATTATCATTTTTGGGTGAAGTATTCGGTACGAGCTCTTATGACTTAACTAATTAGATTCTTACTGTAACCCAGTATGATGTTAGCATCATTCACTTTTTCCCCAGAAAATTTAAATCAAGTTGTAAATGCAGATAAGCCCTAAGCCAAAACCCAAAAACCTTTAGCATTTTTTTTTTTAAAGAATAAAGACATTATTCAATCTTTCATGTCATGATGCAATTTTCTTTTGAGCTTGACAAAAAAATTAGGTTTTTACCATAGTTAGCTTCTGGGGGCACTTTTGTATATTAAAAAAAAGTATAGCTGGATCAGAAGGAAACAAAACACACGTCTAGGTACAGACGACTCGTGTCACTAGTGTAGAAGCTGCCCACCCCCCTCCTGACCACAGTCTCAGTCTCAGTGGGTGACTTCCTGTCCAGAAAAGCTCTCAGCCTGAATCACTCCTGCCAGCTTCCTCATAACCCTGATGTGTTTGTGTGCGGGTTACTGTCTCACTTTTGGCTCACACACTCTCACATCTCTCCAAATGGACGCTTTTATAATTATAGAAGCCATTTATTCTATGAGTTATGCATATTAATTTTGAAAATGGAGCAGTCGGGAACAATTCTGTCTGTCACATCGAGACAGAGTGTTCGCTTGTAAAATTTTGGATACATAAAACATCTCAGGAGCTAAAGGACATAAAGATCTACACCTATACACACCCTAACACAGACATAACACAGAAAGAAAGAGGATATGATCCCAAAGGAATATAATACTGCCTACTGTGCAATATATAGTGAATACTGCCTACTATTTTTTGCCTAATGTATACTGCATACAATTTTTCACATGACATAAATGTCAGCATGTTGTGAAATATATGCGTCACTTCTCATATGAGTTTCAGAATGTGCTTATGTCATGCTTTACCAGGTGCTGATATATATGTCAAGTGAGAACTCATGAACCTGTGTATGGCCAGAAATGGTTTATAGTGAAAAAAAAGAGATTAAAATGTTAGTATTTTTCTCACACACCTGTTGTTTTGCTTCAGAAGTCATTGATTCACGAACTGTGGTCGTATGGATTCCAGTCATGTTCGCTTTATGTGGTTTTTGAAGTGTCAACTTCGGAGGTCCTGTTCACTTACATTATATGGAATCACAGAGATTTTTTAAAAAATAAATTTTTTTCCCACTTTATATTAAGTGAAAATTTACATTTTTGTGTGAGTGTCCCTTTAAAGTTATACCTTCCAAGTAAAAGAGCAAATTGCACTGTGGCTGCTGTTGAAAGTTTCAAATAGCATTGAAACAGCCATAAAAAGGTTGGTGTTGTGAGACTTTTGCATGTTTGAGCATAAATGTTAGTCATCCATATATTTCATTATGTATTTAATACAGAATACTCACAATTTGTCTTTGATATACATATGGAAACATAAATAGTATGATGAATAGTATGCTTTCAAAGATATATAAGATTCAAATTTGAATTCAAATCTCCTATTGACTTACACTGGTAGCATGTTCAGCATTCAAAACATAACCACTGGCTATGAGGACATTTGCATACTGAATTCTTCTTGAATGCATAGATCACTTCAACTTATCTGAAACTTTAACACTATTCTTTTGCCGCCTTTTGAGCACAGCGTGTTCCTTCTGGAAATACTAATGTCGTTATTATTGTCATTATCTGAATCCTCTGGCCACAAACGCAGAGGCTAATAAAGCCCTGATAGACCCCAGGCAGTTCAATTAACAGTGCTTTACTATAGCATTCCTCTGTTTAATAGGAGTGAGCAGTGGAAATGGCTGTGGTACGCCTCAGGGAGAATTTATAGTCACTCATACTTTTGTCTGTTTTCACTGATGTGATTCTTGTTAAATGTGGATGAGAAATATTCCCCTATTTCAGCACAATTTCTCTCTGTCTCTCACTCTCTTTCCCCCCTCTCTCTGACTTTGAGCTAAAATTACGACTATTTCCCTCTTGCGGAATTAAATATATAGAGTGCCAAAAAGCTCAGAAGAGTGTTTAGATGGTTATTGTTCTCATTTACGCACACATTTTTCATGCTGAAGGAGGAAAAAGTCTCTCACATTCTCTCTCGTTTTCCTTTTATCTTTTTGGTGGGGCTGATTTTCCTCTGGCAGGACACAGAGGCACAAACAGAGAGAGGTTTGCCTTCGTTCTGGTCCACACGTGGCTTCACTGTCTCTCTCTCTGCAGTGTGTCGGTTGTGTAATGATGAACTGCTGGTTGGTCGTGTGGTACTACAGGTCAGATATCAGTACAAACAGATCAAAAAGAAGCTTGTTACTGTTTTGTGGATTGAGGTGGTGATTTTAGAACAGCTGGATCTCACGTGGCTCAAAACTGGACTTAACTCGGTTAAAGGTGAACTGTATAATTAGGTCTGTTGATTTAAAGCATTCATCTGGTGTGAGAATACTCCCTCTGGTCCATATGTAAATTCCAAAATAAGTCATTTTCCTAATATTGGACCCAGTTCACGTTTAATGTACCACCTTTTAGATGGTAGTCTGCATGGATACATTATACTAACAACTAACAAGTCTTAAAAGACTCCAAAACTAAACTGAACGGGTTGTTGTGGGCCATTGGTCAATGATAGCTTTATTTCCAATAATATGAAAGAAAACCAATAATATGCTAAACGCTAAAATAAACAGATGCAAGAAATTAGTTAACAGGTTACTGTAAAAAATATATTCTTACTGTCTCACTATTTTTATAGCACTGCTGTTTAAAGGTGACTCACGATGAACGACATCATAATTTTACATAGAATTTTAGTGCTAAAGTGTGAATGATTGAAATATTTTGTGAAGTTTTTGCATGAATTGCAAATGTGGTACATTCACCGGAATAGGTATTCAGCCAATTGTATTGCAATTTAACAGGTTTCATGTGTGAAAGTGGATGGTGTCGATGTGCCAGACTGCTTTGGTTTAGAAAGTCTGCTGACACAACAAACACACACTCACGCGAACTCATCGCATTTCTCCAGAAAGAGATTCTAAAGATGGACACCTGTCCCAGGAAGTAGATCAAGACCTTTGATTACTAAAACACACACCCTGACCCAATGCAAAACATTTCAGCAGTATCCACCGAAAACTGCTGGGTTTAGGAAAAACTGACATTCCAAACAATGTCTGCAGTTTTAAATTCCCTACTGACTTATATTGACATACAGACTCAACACAAACAACCTGAGTACATCTGTTCTTCTGGGTACCTGAAGCCCAAATCAGACATAGGTTTTTAGTATAGGTTATGTTTTCAGTAACTTAATTGTGTTAATTTCGATTAAATAAAACTGCATTGCAACTGTATAGCAGTTCAAATTTATATACCCTTACTTTAGACTGCTGACCCACTTAAGTATGACTTAAGTACATTTTTAAATGTAATTTCACGATTACTTTATTGTCTTTGAAATGCATGTACGGATGTACTAACAAATGTACTGACAAGCATTTACGGAAAACTATAATATACTTTAATGTCATTTCTGTTGAAACTGGTAAGTCATCATCTATTTATATATATTTGTAACTACACATTTGAAATGAAGTTGCAATTTTGTACATTTAAAATATATTAACTTTAAATGTAATAACACACTACAATCAAGTACATTGCATGTGCTTTTGTAAGTCAACACATCAAAAAAAGTATACTTCTATAAAGCACGACAAATTTTATTAAAACAATAATTTAAAATGGACTTTAAAGCAAAAGTTTTAGAAAGTTTACTCTCTTTAAGTAAACTTAAGCCGTATTTTATTTCATTTTTTATTATACTATCAGAAAGTAACGTGTTTAATATAAAAATAAAAAGTAAACTACACCCCCCCCAGGTTTCACAGACAAGGCTTAAGCCTCGTCCCCGACTAAAATGTAAGTCTGAGCTGTTTTAACTGAAAGAAACTTGTACTGATTGATCCTGAAATATGTCAGTGGCCTTGTTTTGTCTCAAGATGCACACCAGTAATGTTTTTTTCTAAGGCATGTCTATAAAAATTACTTTAAAATCCTAATTGAACTATGGTCTAGTCCTGGCTTAAGCTAAGCCCTGTCTGTGAAACTGGGCCTACAAGTCCATAATTAGTACAATTCAGTGCACTTATTTTTTTCACAATGGAAGACATGTTGGTTTGTAAATATCATGTGAATTCTTTTGCTGTATATTTAATTTGAGAGAGGACAAGGAAAGAAATCCATAGTTGAGATCTCTATGATGCATGTTTTGCACCATACATAAAAGCATTGTGTAAGTAAAGCAGCATGCCAGCATTGTTCTTTCCAACATATTAGAGATGCACCGATTTCAATTTTCTTGGCCGATTCCAATTTCTGATTTTTGGGAAGTGTGACCTGCCGATACCGATTTTTGCCGATTCCGATTTTCTTTCTAAGAACTATAATTGACAGCATATACAAACAAATATCTATGCAAATTTCAATTTACTTAATAAAAGAAATGATTAAACATTACAATTCCCCCAATCTGGACTAAGTTACAGATTTTCTCTCACTTAAACCACTCTCAAAATAAAGTGCTCTGTGACTGGAAAGAGGAAGAAATGGCTAATGTAAAATGAGTTGCTGTATGTAACAAAACAGATGTAATTTCCCAC
>JAFVLL020032573.1:0-14793 GCA_021397915.2 Tor tambroides | reverse complement strand
TACCATTAAAGTTTTTAAATATACATTTATATTTCAATAATTTTACATTCCATCTTCAAAATAATGTAGAAACAACAAGTATATTTTTAATATTTTTGGTGAGTATCACTGATACCAATACTACTGATGTCGAAATATTTTTTTCCACTAATATTTAACCATTGACTTTAGCCATTTAACAGTACAGTATAATTGAGAGCTATCAATTTTAACATTTGACTACAACAACTTCTAATTTGAGTAAACTTAAATCAATCATCATAAATCCATTATAATAAATGTCATATTTACCCGTGCCCTTCAGCAAGTAGGAAATATACAGAAATTGAATAAAGTTATCAAACACTAAATTCTAAATTAAATATAGATGAATCCTTAAAGCTACAAAATTTACAGATTTCCTAATTTTCTCATTATTTTTTATTTATTTATTTTTTTGATTAACAGACATCACAGCAGCTGGGTTATTAGGTTATTTGGCTGCTATTACTTTAAGAGCTGCCGCTGCTGAACGTGACAAGGATCTGACACGCATGCTCAATGCGTTAAACTGGAAAAATTAATATACTTCAGTTTTCACATATTCAAAATTGCCATATCACAATCTGATTTTTGGTGCCACTGATGTCAAATCTGGTGTTCAGAAGATCTGGGATACAGCACGCAAGTCATATGGACCATTTTTCTCATATTTTTGATTGTGGTCAATGAACGCTTCCTTCTGTGGAAAAGAGCAGCATGAACATTCCTTTTTATTCTTTATGGAAGAAAGTAAGTCAAACAGGATCGAAACAACATGATTTCCCCTAAATAAAAGCATCTTGCTCAAGACTACAATAGTGACAGCTCATGAATCATCCCCTTTAAAGTTCGGACCTGCAGCCCAGATATTTAACCGCTAAGCGACACCACCCACATATCTATCTTTCCCGGTCTTGCTTTCCAGATCTTTTGTTGTTCTATCTGGTGTTATGAGAAGTGTAATCTGTCACTTTCTCTCTCTCCCGCCACACGTCCACAGCAGAATAAGGCAGGAGTCTCTTCCGCTGCCATCTCCATGTGGAGAGCAGCGTGCTTTGAATCATGTGCTCTCACATGAGCGTATGAAGACAAATGTCCAGCACCGTGTGAGATTTATCAGCACACCTGCTACATCGATCTACATCAGGACGGGACATCATGGGAGAAATGTTTTGAGGAGATAATAAAAGAGGGGTGTGTGTGTTGGAAGTGTGTCAAGGTCGAAAAGCATTACAGAGTTTGACCTTTGGGCTCAACCAATGGCATTTCGAATAACTGAACCCTGTTTGTCCAAATAATGGAAGACAAAGAGAAATTGGGAAATGGGAATCAACCCAATCTCATGAGAAAATTATTTTACGAGGTGACAATTTTGTATGAATTCATACAGTGAGATTAGTTCAAAAATGTCTGATTTTTAGGGGGAAAAAAAACGTAATTAACCAATAGTGGGGGAATAAGAACAATGTACGAAAATGTACAAATAATATTATACAAATTCAAACAAATTTGCCAAAATGTAATAGTTCTGAATTGCCATGAGATTGTCTTGAATCAATCGTACGCTTAACATCGCAAAATCAGGTTTATTTACAATAGCGCCAGCTTACTGTGTGCAAGTATAGACATGATTTAATTTTATTTGAAATTTTTGGCAATTAAACTTTGACTCTCACACACACATTAAAATTCACACACCCTTCCACTCTTAACTACAGATGGGCGTGTGATATAAATTATGTTTTATGTCATTTCTTTGTAGTCGCATCTGGTGTGGATGGAATGATAGAATGACGATCCGGTCTGACAGCATTGAGAGAGACAAAGAAAAAAATGGTTGAAACTGTCTTGAAGAAGTAAGTACAAGTACTCTAGAGTACAAAGAGGGAGGGATGTATTAAAAGATGGTGTGAGAAAGCGAAAGAAGATAGCAAGACTGATGGGTGAACTCAGAGGGAAGAGTGGGAGAGATTAAAGGAGGGATGGAAGGATAACGTGAAGAGTGGAAAAAAGAGCAGAGAATATATTAAGACAAGAAGAAAGATAAGAGAGAGGCTGAAGGAACGTGACTGAGAAGTAGGTGGAAGAGAGAGGGTGATAGAAAGCATTAAAGCACATAAAAATGAACCAAATTAGTCATAATTTATTCAACCCTCATGCCATTCCAAACCCTTGTTAACTTTTTTTTTCCATAAAACACAAAAGGAAAAATTTTGAAGAATGTCCTGGTTGCTCTTTTCCATGCACTCACAATAGAGGAGACTGAGGCTTTCAAGCTTCAAAAAGAAAGAAAAAGCCTCCTAAAAGCACCATAACAGTCCATACGACTTTTTTATTATGAGTAATCAGTGAATTGAACTTGTGAACTAGATCAGTCCGATTTATTTAACAAATTGCTCATATGAATTCATGCACAAATAGCTATTTTGAGTCAGATCTCATGAATCAAACTGATCTAGTTCACAAGTTCAACTCACTGATTCAATGACTCAGATATATAATGCAAAAGTCACTTTCATGGCGCTTTTGTGTCCATTTTAAGCTTGATAGACTCCATTTATTGGAAAGAGTGATCTATATTTTATTTAAAATATTTTCTTTTGTGTTCCATGTAGGGTCTGTGTGGCACGACTCAAATAAGTAGCATTGTTTCGTTCCGCTTTTGGTGCATAAACATTACATCGAACATTTATTGAACTCTTGTTATCGTTTTATCTAGGAAAATTATATCGCGATAATTACCGTTATCGTTTTATCGCCCAGCCCTAGTTCTATGGAAGAAAGAAAGATTTGGAACGACACGAGGGTGAGTGAATGATCACAGATTTTTCATTTTTTGGTGAACTATCCCTTAAAAAGGCAGCTCAGGAAAAAAAAAAAAAAAAAGATGACGAAGAATAAAGAAATTAGCAAAAGAAGTAGAACAGGGCAGGAACCATTAATGGGGCAAAGATTTGACCTAGAAAACAGAAAGACACAGATGTTTCTTTCTATGTCTGTATAAGAGGAATGTTACAGATTTAGTGTCATCACTGTAAATCTATCGCATGATGAGTAATAAAAACCACAGAACTATGCCGTCATAGTATCAGTAAACTAGATTTTGACATTTTTACAAGAAAATTTGTGCTGTTTGCTGACACGAAACTCGCTGGCGTGATTTGCGGGGTGTTTTGGGTGGTTGCCAGGACTAGCTGTGTGGATGCTAGGGTGTTCTGAGTGGATTTGAGTGGACTGCTGTGCGGTTGCTAGGGTATTCAGAGTAGTTGCTAAGGTGTTGTGGGTGGTTGCTTACTGGTCCAAGTCAAAAAATCTCACCCTCAAGTCTCTAAATATGACTTAGGTGCTTCCTTCAGTTTAAGCCTATGAGATTTTTTAGCCAAAATGTGTGATGGAAAGTAACAGCGCACTTCTCAACAAGCTCAACAAGCTGCATAATTTGAGATCATTCCTGTCCGTAACACAAAATGTGTGAGACAAGTTACATGCTGAAGTTTAATAGTTCATTTATGGGTTTGGTCACATCAAATTTGGACAAAACCATCAATATTTTCTACATAAATCTGTGCGATTTATAGAATTATTTTGGATACATATTCAGAATTCTCCATAAATGGAGCACTTCGAATCACGCAAAGCAAACTCTAAGTGACACTGTGAGCTTTGAGGAAGAGTCTCAGCCTCCACAAAGTTTTGTGTCATAATCTTCTGACAAAATGTGTGAGTTTTGAAACAAAAGTTTGAGGTGTGTTGTGTAATAACCTCCTGACCAAAAGTCAGAGCATTGTGTGGTGCCTGCATGATTGAGCATGTAAGTATGTGTGTAGTATGTAGTGTGTAGGCTGTTACTGAAAGTGTTTCCAAGGAAACGCTGGTATACCTCTGCTCTGGGTGCGGAGAGAAGGTCCGTTTTGGGCTTTACGGTTTTTCTAGTAAGAGAGAGAGAGAGAAAAGATAGAGCATTGTGAATTTCAGATGAATAGCAGAAGAAGAAGTGGCTCTGCAACATTTTCTATGAGTTTTCGAGTACAAGACAGTCAAAGTGAAAAATGAGAATTTTATTACTTGAAAGTTCCTCTTTTGTAGCTCCAGGAACTTAGGTTATGTTTCATTTAGTGCTGTCAAAATTAGCATGTTAACGCAGGCGATTAATTTTTCCAGTTTAAAGGCGTTAAAAATATTAAACGCAGTTAACGCACAGGTGGAGCTAAGGTTAGCCACCCCACTCACAACTGCTGCTTCTGTCTCTCTTTTTCTTGACAAGAAATGTGTTTATTTAGATGTAAGTCTTTACGAGCACATCAAACAGGAGACTTTTTAGACACGCACTCCACTTCACCTCAGCATCAGGCGCTAGTCAAACAAGTGCAGAAACGGTACAGGTGGAGGAGCTTCAGTAGAACAGTGAACTGCGGTCAGATGAGATGTTGTCAGGCCATGTCAGTAAAAACGTATTTTCCTGTCCTGTCAGCCATTATACTGTACTCGTAGCGCATGTTCTTCAATTGCACGCACAAATAAGGCAGCACGCGCTGTAGCCTGTATCATTTTATATTAAAGCGCGAATAACACTACAAGCATGCGTGTCAGATCCGCGTCACGGTCAGCAGCGGCAGCACTTAAAGTAATAGCAGCCATATAACCTAATAACCCAGCTGCTGTGATGTCTGTTAATCAACAAGCAAAAGAAAAAAAGAGGAAATCAACAACTTTTATAGCTTTAAGGATTCATCTATATTTAATTTAGAATGTGGTGTTTGATAACTTTATTCAATTTATGTATATTTCCTACTTGCTGAGGGCACAGGTAAATATGACATTAAAATGGGTTTATGTGAAGATTGTTTCAAGTTCACTTAAATTAGAAGTTGTTATTTTTTAAATGATAATTAATGTTAAAATGGCTATAGTCAATGATTAAATATTAAGGGAAAAACAATAATTTCCATAAATAACATAAAAAATGGCATTAAACAAATATTAAAAATATATTATCTTTATGTTGTTTCTACATTAATTTGAAGATTGAATGTGAAATTATTGCAATATAAAAGTATATTTAAAAACTTTAATGTTAGGTGGGATTAATCGCGATTAATGGTGATTAATTTTAGAAAAAAAATGTGTGATTAATTAGATATTTTTTTTAATCGATTGGCAGCACTAGTTTCATTTAAATAAATTTTGGATGTTTCTCCAAAAACTCCTTAGCTCAGATAAATTGGTCTTATAATAATTTAATGAGAATGCTTGATTTGGATCTTGCCAAACCACCTACTCTGAGACATTATTGAGCTCTTATAGACATAGAAGCAGCTAAAGTCTACATTTGCTTTCTCATTAAATGAGAAATTAAACTCATCTCCTTTCCTTGTGGAAAGACGTGATTGACAGAGCCACAAAACTTTTCGATTGAATAACGGCAGCAGAAAGTTAGCAGAACAGCAGGATCCTGTAAAAGTACACAGTGAAGTGCTGGAAGGAGAAATGAGGGATTGTGGGTAGGCTCCTACACTTTGCGTGTGGGGGGCCGCAGGCGGCGCAGGGCCCGGGGGACCTGTTGGCTGTCCGACTCGGTCTGGTAGAAAAACATCCGTATCAGATCATCCAAGAGTACCCAGGTAGGCAGGCAAAGCAACCTCTAAAGAACAGAGAGAGTGAGTTTAGACTTGTTTAGTAGGATGTGTTTTGCTGGAAATTAAATGTTTTTTTTTTTTCTTTTTCCAGATGAATTTCACATTTAAATGCGGTATTGAATGCTGTTGAACAGAAAATGGCATTTGAGATGTGACGAAAACTACACTGTGGTGGGAATTTCCATGACGTTCAGAATAAAGAGCAAATGCTGTAATTCTTCATTTGCATGCATATCTACAAATTAAATTAGTAAGAATGTGAAAAGTTTATTTTCTTAAAGCACACAGGCTCAAAAATTCCCATATTTGAAGAATCACCCTTAAATTAAATCAAAACTCACAAGTTAAGCTCACAGAGAGTGACTTAGGTTTTGAAAAAAAGAGAAGTAACAAAAAAAGGAACTGCTTTTTTTTTTCTTCTGGTAATTCAACACAGTGCTGTTTGTGCTGCAAAGATTGCAACCCCTAAAACACATGAGTGCAACAATTACCAAGCACAACTCCCACCAATACAACATGACTGTGATACAACCGAAAACGTTTACGAAATTTCAAGACTGACTCACCTTCATGTAATTGTTGAGCTCTGGGATTCTGCTCTCTGCGATCTCCTTTTTGTTTCCCATAAACACTTTACCTGTGGTGAAACAAACAAGCGGCAGAAATAAGTATTTATGTCTCAAAACAAATTAGTTTGTAAACTAAACAATCAAAAGCTAGCCGAAGGGTGCCTCTGAATCTCTTTAGTGCTAACGCTAATTAGCGCTTAGCGTAACGTGTGCCCAAATATTACACTAAATTACTTTCTCATTTGTATTTTTGATTTCACCCAACGGAAATGTTAATAATGCGCACAGTGAACAACGATGAGAGGTCTGTCATTAGCATCAGAGGGTCATTCTCAAAAGCACTTTATGGGATCTGATTAGGAGAAGAAAAAAAATGAAGAGGGATCAATTCATACTAGTTGATTTGAATCCAATTTTAACACCATTTTAATGGCTATGCAATAATTCCCTTTCACCTTAGATAAATCTCCTTCTAATTGTCTCTCTCAAGCTGTCTATCCTTTCTAATAAGCTTCTTTATTATAAATATGCATTAGATAAGTATTAGCGAGATCTGAATGGCACAAGCAAAGCAAGCAGACGTCCCTTTATAGTGCATCAGAGCAGACATTGCTAATGTCCTCATGTAAACTTGACAATTATCCTTCCATTGCGTAATACTGCATAATCAATGCATATTACTCATTGGCTTGAGCAATCAGTTGTCATGAAGATAGTTAAGTCCAGGGCTAATTTGTAATATAATTGGGCTTGATTTAACTTGACTCCACTGGGTTCAGGTTTAGCTGGCAGGGAGCTTTGAAGAAGCTTCGGTGGAAAGTCGCGGAGAGACACCGAAGCCAGTCAGCTTGCAGTCTTTAGGTGACCTTAATGAAAGAGTGGGTAGGATGCCAAAGGACGACCTCTCCTTCCTGCTGAATTCAATTATACACATACTCGTTTGGTCAAAGACGGAGAAGGGGACAGACAGGGAAAAATAATGAGACAAAGAGAGAGAGAGACAGCGAGAGAGCTGAGACATAAGGCTGATTAAAAAGGGATCAAAAAGAGGTTAAAGACATTAGAGACTACAGAATGAAACAAGAGTAGATAACACTGCTACGATTGGTATTCTTCTACAGGATTGGTGTTGAATCAAGTACTGGTTCATATTCCATTTAAAAATATGACTGGTGATGATGTTGGGTTCTGTCAGTTCCCAGGTGGTCTCAGACATTTGGAACCTTTCAAACTAATTCAAAACTGCATTTCCTTGTGTGTGCAAATACTTGTGTGCAGATAGATGAAGAGGAAGTAGATGAGGACAAGAAGATTGAGACAGACAATGGTTTCAGTGTCAGTCGAAAGGATGCTACTCATCTCATTTTCCTGGCAATACAATGCTATCGCCTTCATCTGTCTCTGCTGTTTTCCATCCCAATCACAGAAGTTCTAGTTAATCAGTAACTTTGTGGGAAACACTTCAAGTACTCAAAAGACAAAGTCCACCTAAGGAGTGAACTTTGACTCTGGAGGAGCAGCAAATGTGGGACAGTGGAAGGTGGTGTAGCCTAAGGGCTTGCACATGGTGTGATCCATGATCTGGTGTTTTGAGATCCTTTTTCCAACCCTAGAATTTGAATAGACTGGGGTGTCTAATCCTGGTCCTGGAGGACCAACATCCTGTAGAGTTTAACTCCAACTTGGCCCAACATACCTGCCTGGAAGATTCTAGTAATCCTGAAGACCTTGTTAACTTCAATTCAGGTGTGTTTAATTGGGCTTGAAGCTGAACTCTGCAGGACAGTGGCTCTCCAGGAGCAGGATAGGACATCCCTGATCTAGCCTGTTGTTGTTTATTTGAATGCCTTCTTTGATTTTTCTGATCTCTCCACAACTAAATTTGTGAGGAATCATCATCAGACTTGTATTATCCTGTAATGCACCTACACAGCCTCATCCAGGTGATCATCAGTTGACGAGTTATGGCTTCATGAATCTTATCTATCTCATTGTACTTGTTTTTTCTGCTTTCATCTTGCCATCACCTGTGCTCCCTCATACTTGTTGTATATTGAGTTTTGGAACTTTGGGTCGAATTGTCGGAGAGATGACTTTTGGCTGCCGTCAGTTTGTGACAATCCAAGTCATGATCATTGCGCTCTTACGCGAGGCACTTAACCTCAGATTGTTCAAAAGCGGGAGTGTCCAATCCTGATCCTAGAAGGCCACATTTCTGTAAAGTTTAGCACCAACCCTAAGCAAACACACCTGAACCAGCTATTCAAGACCTTCAGGTTTGCTATAAACTTTTAGGCAGCTGTGTAGAAGGGTGGCCCTCCTGGAGCAGGATTGGACACCCCTGCTTAAGGTGGATTAGTAATAAATTCATGGCATTGTTGACAGATGTAGAAACCAATTCCACTAGCTTTAGTTGAGCAGTGAACCTTAAGCAAGGACTATGCCAATTTACACAATGCATCTAACTAACTAGTTGTTCAGTTCATTTCTGTACATACTGCACAAATTTAATGAAACTTAAGTTGTCACTATCTGAGCTTTTGGGGAGTTGAATTTAGTTGTAGTTACATGGCTGTCACTCCAAATGGGATTAAAGGGGACATAACACACACAGTTTCTGCCAGTCTCATGTTAATCCTGAGTACCTACAGAGTAGTATTGCATCCTTCATATCTCCGAAGCGTCTTTAGATTTATCAGATTTATAAAAGAAAGATACAGCTGTACCGTTTCTCTCTAACAACAGTCGAGCTGTATTGTATCGTATCGTATCAAGCACCTTGAGGCGTGCCATGGGTGGAGCTAAAGAGTCATGAGCATGCAAAGCTTTTGCGGAACGATCGTCTGCAAGCTGTGACATCCACATAAATAATTCCCTTAACACTGGGTTCTTTGGGAAGCTGAACAAGGTTATTTTTCCCTCACAACCAAAAACACACTTCTTTGGTGACTGTGGTTGATTTTGTGGTCAAAAACAAAATGACAAATCCTTCTCGAGCAAGTCCTGTGCAGCGCTGCCAACAGCTTCTTAACCTGAATGAAGCACGTTGAAGGACATGCTCTGGTTGGTGTGTGTGCATGCTGGAGAAGTGCCCATGAAAGGAATTCCACCCTTTATGATGTCATGAAGGGCCATAGTCTGAAAAAAACTTTCCGAAACTTATACGAACCTTGAAGGAGTGTATTTGGCACAGAAATACATCCAATTCATTTTTTGAGACTTTGGTCATGTTTAGCATGCAAATCCAATTCTTTAGCTTTGTAAATAAGTCAGAATGCATGAAATAGCATTAGACACCCAATTTAAGCACCTACAGTAGTAGAGATGTGACAACAGTATTTAGCTGCACTGTGTATGTGGCCTGTGCTACTGAACCTAGATTTCCCCAGGGCTCTACATCGCCGTTGTTTTAGCTGAGGCTGTGCAACAGCGGCTTAGTCACAGACCTGGCAGGGTAGGTAGTTGGCAGGTGTAGTATCCCGGCTGGGCTTCAGCTGAGTACTTAAGCTCCAAACTCTGGTGCAGAGTGAAGAACTGACGATACCTTCTGTAGATCAGGTATTTACTGTTGCCTTTGGTCTTCACCTCAATTACGAACGTCTGTAAGAAGGTGATAAAGAACAAACAAGTAAAAAGTCAAGTTTTGCAGTAGTGTATGAAATTTAAAAATACTGAGAGTAACACAATCGCAAAGGACATCAGTCTGACAGGTGTGTACATAGATAAACAAGCAAAAATGAAAAAAAGAATGTCAGATGGTGTCCCCTTAAGATAAAATCTGACATTCTTGACTGGTATTTTAAAGATATTATTAAATATCTAATATTTTGCAGGTGTATTGGTTAAACATAAACCACAGGTAATAGGCAGATTATAAGGCAGACAAATTATAGAAGACAGGCAGACTGGAGGAAAGGTCAACTACGGGGGTTCAGGTCCAGGGAAACTCACATAGTAAACAATGAAACCTTTCTTTTCCTCAATATCAGCAATGGTTGCAGTGACTGGAATGTTGTCTGGAAGCTGGTCAAAATCACTGTCAGGTGAACAAATGTTACAAACATTTTGATTAGCACAGAAAATGTCCTGAAATATGTTTTTTTATTATTATTATTAATGTTACAGTAATTAATTTACAATGAAGTAATTTGTTCCAGCATTAAAAGCATTTTTGTGTACACATAATACATAGATTATATGTTTTGTTGATACACTTACATCATATAATAATAATAATAATAATAATAACAATAATAATAACCCGAAATCAAATGTTTTATAGTTGTTTAAATTATACCCTTCTATGTGGATAAAGCAATACGTTTCTGACCCACAATTTTATTTTATTTTTTTGTGTCATAAATTTAAATAATTTTCTGAATAAACAGCATTATGTCATAAGCAAACTTGTGTTAAATACTGAAATTATTACTATATTGTTTTTTTGTAAAATGTGATTAGTAGGCCTACTGTACATAGTGTAGTATGACATGGTGGACTTGTCTTGTCTAGTACAACTACACTAAACTGAGAAGTCTGTTGTTCCATAGTACACTCCGTCTAATACGTACTACTGTACATTATAGAATAATAACTATACCAAAGCATAGTATTTTAAAGTACACCTGCAAGTTAAACTGAATATTACATAAACACTACGCCCTCAAAGCGACTCTACTACGACGCAGGAACCTCGGCTTTGGCCTCATGAATATTCATGAGTAAATACTAATAAAGAGATGATTTCGCTCACCTTTCATCGCGCAGCTGTTGCGGGAGAGACATGCTGGATGATGTGGGATACAGAGCTCTTCAGACGCTCACAGACAGAGACAGACAGAGAGAGATTAGTTGAGTAAAGTGGAAGTGAAGTGAAGCTGGTGGTTTTCTGAGGCGGGTTTATAGTTGCACGTAAACTAAAGGGGAACTGAAAGAGTCCCCGTGGGGGACTTTAGCATGAGGATTTCACAAACTAACGCGCCGTTATTGAGTTCATAAACAACAGGACGGAGAACACCGGTGTGAAGAGGCGTTTGAAATGTTTCAAGTTGGAAACAAATTTGAAAGGTTTTTTACTTGACGCGAGCAATAAAAAAGCGATGCAAAGACCAAGAGGTGAAAGAACGCGTCCTGTGTAACGCCCACTTAAACTTTGTAGAATAGCCTAAGAAAGACAGAACGACAGACAGAAAGAAAGAAACCCGTAATATATATTAATAATTCAAATTTTTAGATTAAAAAACTACAACCTTTCTTTGATTCATTCTCGTCGTGTAGCTGAATCTTTTTCTCTTTCTCTAGTCCGTCTGATTAGCCTAATTCTTGAGTATGAGAGGAATTCATCTGTAGCTCACTTGCTATAAATCAACAGGTGAGGCAGGATCATTGTTGCACTACATACTTGTATGTTAATCTTAAAGTATTTAAAGATTAAATAATATAATCTGTTCATTTTTTTCATGGGTCTCAAGCAGCAAATTCTTGAAGCTGTCATTTCTGCACAACTCTAGTGTCACCAAATGGAGTTCCAAATATTGAATGTTCCGCTCCAATCTGTCATTGGTATAGGCTAAACATATTGTCCCGCCCATAATCCACGCTATCGGTTGAACCAATGTTGCCAATTCAGGTCGCTCAAAAAAAAAAATAAAAAAAAAAATAATAATAATAATTTTGATATGGTCACAATGTTAACTTTTTTCATTGTTACAATACTATTATCACTTTTTTAAATATTATTAAAATACTACTAATACCTATTTGGGAAACCTGTCTTAAAACAATAGTTAATTTTGGATTTTTATTTGGTGCCACTGTAGCTAGAAATTACACACTTAAACTTAAAAGGTTCACAAATCAAATTTAGTCATTTATTTAAAAAAAAAACAGCTACATGTTTTAAAATTGCATGAGGATGAGGTGAATTTTTATTTAATTTTTGGCCGTACTAACTATTCCACCAAGGAACATCAGCAGAATTAAAGGTTCGTGAAGTACTGAAATGCAGTGATAATGAGTGACCGCTAGGTGGCAGCAAACAGAACAGACCATCTGCAGAGTAACAAATGATTTAATGATCTTAAACAGATAAATTCTCAAGATGCTGTCTTGTATATAACAGTCAAACATAAAAAATATAAATATAGCACCACTATATTCTTTTGCCCAGGCCAGTTTTGTTATAGGACTGTATAATAGACTCTTACTGTTCTGTACGTATTACTATCACTCTGTAAATGTACTTCTAAGGTCCCTTAAGCCTGGGAATGTCAACAATGTCCTGGCAGTTTTAATACAAGAGGGTGAATCTTACAACATTGCAATCATATACGTACACATAGACGCTACATTAAGTTCAAGGTCGTGGCAGCTGTGATGTTTTGTTTTTTTGCTTTCAGCTCCAGGGATCGTGTGTGTGTCTGAGGTTTCACATTGCCACTTCAGCAAGAAATAGCGACTGTGTCATGATCTCAATTCAAGGCCATTCAATGCCACGCTCCGAAAACTCAACCTACAGGTTACACACATGCCTATGTTTACTGCTCGCGCATATGTTCTCACAAAATGAGAGGAGGAGAGTGTAAAGACTTGACTGACAGGGCTTCTCTGAATCTGGAGATTGTTTTCCAGACAGTGTTATGTGCTTGTATTATTAGGGCACATGTTGCGTTCATAGGTGCTTGAAATAGTATGCTTCATGTATGCATAACATTGAAGAATATAAAGATGTGTATTCACTAGGGCTGTCAAAAATTATTGCAGAATTTTCATGATCAATCTAAGTAATTACACTACAATGAAATTAATCATAATGAAATTACATATATAAATACAAATTTTTTAAAGGTTTGCCATAATTTTTACTCACTGTATATTCTATTTCAGCTATCATGTAGGCCTAAGTAAAATATTATTTCATGTTGACTTTCAAACTGTCAGTCACACCCACCACAAATGAGATCACTTTAATATATCAGTTGTTTCTTGTAGACTCCTAAGTCTCCTGCTTCTCAGATGTTACTACTGAGAAAAGATCTCATATGTGAGTTTCAGAAGAGAGTGCAACAATATATCAAGACTGTTCTCAAGTTTGCCCAGCTTGTATGTCAGCTATTGTCTGTTTTGTGTTTCTTTGTATCTGTCCCTTCAGGAGAAACATCTTTTACACTTAAATAAATTAATATGAAAAGAAATAGGCAGATGTAAATGTTGTTTTCATATATGAAATGAAGACTCATTAAGTCACAACAGTGCATGACCACAAAAAAAACAAAACAAAACAAAACAAAAAACTTTCTTCTTGCCCCTAATGGTGGTTGGCTATTTTGAGATTACATGACGTTGTCCAGTATTCACACTTATAGACCTTATGCGTCAGAGAAACAAGTGTGCAGTCATCTTTAGATTTGTCTTTGAACTTCCATTTTATGGTAGCTGCATCCCTGTTTTAAGAGTAATTAGCTGATTAAGTGGATTTATTTAGTTTAGCGTTAACAAAAGTTATCATGAGAATTGTAATGTTCAAAGCGGATGTCATAACAAATATCTGTAAAAAAAAAATTTAAAACGAGCAGTTCATACATAGATTTGTATGACCTTACCTTCATGCTGTAGAAATACAAACCGGAAGACAAAAGACAACGAGCGTAAGATACAAAAGCTGTGCTATATAGTGTATAGCCACATCTAAAAGTAATGTGAATACGAAAGCATAATATGTCCAGTTTTGGGCCAATAGTATGTCTGAAACCCACTGACCAATATAGGACCAAAACTATTCACTTTATAATCAAGATCATAATGAATGAAGCTGCTGACATAGATTATAATGCTAACAGACTAATTTTTTACGGCGTCACTCGTTTTATTATATACGTGGTGTAATTTTTTATTTTATTTTTTTTAAAGCGCGAAGTTAAGATTTGAACTTTTAACTTGAACGCCGCCTTTTTTGAATGCCGTGTCACGCGCAGGTCGCTGCAAAAGGCGGGAGCGTAACGGTCAAACACGTCAGTCTAGTGCTTGCTTACGTATAAAAGCAGCGCGGTGGAAAGGAAAAACGCATTCTATCTGAACGACTGTAATTTTTTTTTTTTTTTTGACCAATCACCATTTTCATCCTCCCTTCTCCGTCCTCTCATCACTTCTTATTTATTAGCAGGAGGACAGTCCATTTGTGGATCCGTTTTCTTTCTATTTCTGTCTCCCTCTGCCTTTCTTTCAGTCTTCGCTTTTCTCTTCCACAGCCAACATCGTGTGTGAGTATTGCTGAGGCAGGGTAATGTAATAGGGCCGGTAGAAATAGTGAAACACTCTTGCATGGTGAGAGAACAGAGGGTCAAACAGTACACAGAGCGAGAGAGAGAGAGAGAGACCCTGGATTAGTCATGTAGGCAGGATCAAGCTACAGTAACAATATTCTGATTTCTAACAGAGGGGAAGTGCTGTGTTAAAAGGGAATCCCTAAGAAGACGACAGATTTTTGACTCGTCAGGGCTCCATTTCTTGTTCTGACCAATGAAAACCATCAGAATATAGCCTACATACACACACACACATACATATAT
>JAFVLL020032572.1:0-12301 GCA_021397915.2 Tor tambroides | reverse complement strand
TTGGACAGGACCCTTTTCTATTCTAACATGACAATGCCTCTGTGTATAAGGCAAGGTTCAAAAAGAAAATGATTCAGTCAGTGTGGAAGAACTTGCCTGGTCTGCATAAAACCAAGTCCTAATCCCAGTTTAACACCTCTGGTGTGACTGTAAATGCAGACCTTGAGCCAAAAACTCATCACCAAACACCAATGACTTGTACATACACTATATAGACAAAAGTATTGGGACACTCCTTTAGAACAGAAAAATGCACTTCCAAATCTGTGGCAACATCGATGGGAACATAATTCATGTATTTAAAAATTGTATTTTCATCTCTGTTGCAACAGTTTTAGAAGTGTCTAAAATGACTGTACCCATATGTACAAGTCATTGATGTTTGGTGATGAGTTTTTGGAGTTTTAGAGGTGTTAAACTGGGATTAGGACTTGGTTTCATGCAGACCACTCAAGTTCTTCCACACTGACTGAATCAATAATTTTCTTTCTGAACCTTGCCTTGTACACAGAGGCATTGTCATGTTTAGTGTTTAGTACATTTTTCATATCGTCCTATAGTCAGCCTGTGAGATCGACGATACACGATATTATCGTGCTGATTTATTTAATTATTTATTTTCTGTTTGGCTGCAGCTTTAAACTTGCATGGCTATCAATCAAACAGAACCCGCAGAAATTTTATTTTGATTAAAAACTTTTAATAAAAATATATTTTAAGGCAAAGAAAATATTCTGTTGGCAAAGGCTATTTCTGCTAAAACCACCTGTCATTGCTCAAATATTCTAATTTTAGCACAAATAGCACATTCAGCCTATTTATACTTTGTGTGAATAGCAATTTATTCTATTTGCACTTGGTGTAAACAAGATGCAATTAAGTGCTACTTATAATTGGTGCAAACAGTATCTACCATTATATACTCTCATCATAGAAGTTCCTTGTGTAAATAGCTGCTGTCCTTTGTCAAATATAGGTTCCGGATGAACCCAAATTGGAACAAAATCCTACAGTATAAGCAACGTGGGATGATATTAAATATGATGATATGATATTAAAGTAATATATATATATATATATATATATATATATATATAGTAATTTTTTCATGACAGAACATCTTGTTCTATTTTGGTTATTTAAACTGTTATTTAAGCTGATGTATGTATTGCAATAGATTTAAATATTGTTTGAAGAAAGAAAATTAGCAAGATTAAACAAAGACATATTTGACAGATGAATTAATTAGTTGTTCTCACTGAAATGATGTTTGGATCACTCATCTATATTTCTTTCTTCCCCCGTAGGACAAATGACATAGGATGAACACTGCTGGTCATCTCTGTCTGTCTGTGCTGTCATCCCTTTTTGCACTGGCCTGGGCCGTGGAGCCGCTGGGTCAGGCAGCCCCCTGCTCCTCTCTGGTGGCTGGGGTCTTATACGGCTCTTTCTCGCTCAGGGACCTCTTTCCCAGGCCGTCGGCTCTGGCATCTGGATGCTCCTGGACTGTGGAGAACCCTGACCCTACCAAGTACTCACTCTACTTCCGCTTCAATCGCCATGCCGGCGCCTGTTTAGCTTTTTCCCCGCTGGTGCTGCCCCTGGACCACTACCTCTCAAACCAGACCTGTGGCCCCCCAGACCAGCCCACCTTCCCCTCGGACCCTGAAGCTGTTGAGCTTTGCATGGTCCCAGGACCTCACACCTTCCTGCAGTTTGATAAGAACTTTGTGCAGCTGTGCCTGACCACTCATCCCAACAAAGAAGGCGACAACGGAGATGGGACGTCTGAGGGCCAAGCCCCCTTGTCAGCGGAAACTCTGGACTTCCGGCTCGTAGAGGTTCTGCTCATTAATAATGAGAATTCAAGTCAGTTCACGTGTGGAGTCCTGTGCCGATGGTTCGAGGAGTGCTTGCACGTCGGCTCAGGCTGGGAAACCGAGAGCTGCAGTATCACCCAGACAGGATGCGTTTGTCCCAACACGGCCCCTCCAGTCTCCCTTCTGCCCACTGCGCCCCACAACCACTCTTTAGACCCCAGCGTGAGCGTGTTGCAATCCCCACCCGATGACTGTTGCGTCACACAGCTGCATTCAAAGAATGGCATCGCTATAGCACCCAGGGATGTCCGGCAAGGTAAGCCAAGCTTATTTCTGACCAGCTGTTAGCGGTTTCATTTACAGCCTGCTCCATTAAAATCAATTAAGCTGCTTTACAAGCTACTTTGTTTGATTGGGTAACCATGGGCTCGTTTTGGATCACAAGCAAAGTGTTTCACTTTCAGCTTGATTTGATTTGGAGAGCTCATTTTATATTTCAATTATTAGCCTCTAATTACAAAAGGGAAAGTAACTTTAAAGTGCTTGGAACTGCCTCCGATCAGGATAAGTGTTTGTGATAAAATAGTAATCACTGACTCCCCTTGGTTGCACTGTTTGGTCCTGCTGATACTGGGTGGGGAGGCAACACCTCCAGATGTGTTCTACTTAATCTTTTACACTGTGTTCTAACTGGGTGTGACTCAAAATCAGTAGAATCTGAACATTTTGTGTGTATTATGCAAGGTTAGGTCTGGTCCTCAAATCTGATTGGCTAAGCAGCGTTTCAAGAGCTCTGATACACATGTGGTCAGAATTGTTGGTACCCTTGGTAAATATGATCAAAGGCGGCTGTGAAAATAAATGTGCATTGTTAATCCTTTTGATCTTTTATTTAAAAAAATCACAAAAATCTAAGCTTTCATTGGAGAATAAGAATTTAAAGTGGGGGGAAATATCATTGTGAAATAAATGTTTATTTTTTTATTTTTTTATTTTTTCTCAAATACATGTTGGACACAATTACTGGTAACCCTAGAAATTCTTATGAGTGAAATATATTCCCATTCATATTCACATTTTTGAGCACACCAAATTATGAACATGAAATTATCCAGATATGGCTTCCTGTTTCACAGAAATATGAATAGGAGGGAAAAGAAAACAAAGGCCAAATTCCAAATTAATCACCCATCACAATGAGAAAAACCAAAGAATTTATTGCTGATGTGCAGCAAAAGATAACTGAGCTTCACAAATTAGAAAGTGGCTTTAGGAAAAGAGCTAGAGCAGTGAAAATTCCCATTTCCACCATCAGGGCAATAATTAAGAATTTCCAATCAACAGAAAATGTTATGAATCTGCCTGGAAGAGGAAGTGTGTCTATATCGTCCTAATGCACGGTGAGGAGGAGAGTTTGAGTGGCTAAAGACTCTTCAAGGATCACAGCTGGAGAATTTTTGAATAGCTTTTTAGCAGCAAACACTCAAGATGGGTTTGGTGAACATAGGGATGAAAAGTACCCCATCTATACAATGAAATATACTGCTGTATTTTTAATGTTGTGGGCCTATATTTCTGCTGGAGGTCCTGCACATCTTGTTTAGACACATGGCATCACTGATTCTATCAAATACCAACAGAAAAAAAATCAAAAAGTGATCAACTCTGTTAGAAATCTTATAATACATGCTTGGGACTTTCCAACCGGACAATTGTCCACAAAAACAAACCTTAAAAAGAACACAAAAATGGGTCACTGGGCACAAAACCAAGCTTCTGCTATGGCCATTTCAGTTCTCTGACCTGAACCCTATAGAAAATGAGTGGGGTGAACTGAAGAGGAGAAGCATTGTCATGGAGCTGGGAATCTAAAGGATCTGGAGTGATTCTGGATGAAGGAATGGTCTCTGATCTCTTGTCAGGTGTTCTCTAACCTCATCAGGCATTATAGGAGAAAACTCCTATACTATTTGGCAAATGGAGGTTTCAAAAAGTATTGAATAAAAGGGTACCGTTAATTGTGTCCAGTGTGTATTAGAGAAAAACATTTATTTCATAATGATATTTCTCTCCATTTTAAATTCTTATTCTCCAATGAAAGGTTAGATTTTTGTGATTTTTTTTTTAAATAATAGATCAAAAGGATTAACAATGCAGATTTATTTCCACAGCCTTCTTTGATCATATTTACCAAGGGTACCAACAATTCTGACCACATGTGTATTTAGTGCAGCACTTGGAACTGAATCAATTCTCGGTATAGTAGGATTTCAGGGACCCTTTCTGCAAGATATATTGTTAAGCCAGTAGATGGCAACAAATAACTGTATTATAACGACTCATTGAATTACTAAACTGATTAATTAAATACCACTGATTCAATCAGGAGTAAATAAGTCATTAATTCACTGAACCACTGATTCATTCAGAAATATAGCAAGTTGACGGTTTCAGAGACCCTTTCTGCAAGATATATTGTTAAGCCAGTAGATGGCAACAAATAACTGTATTATAACGACTCATTGAATTACTAAACTGATTAATTAAATACCACTGATTCAATCAGGAGTAAATAAGTCATTAATTCACTGAACCACTGATTCATTCAGAAATATAGCAAGTTGACGGTTTCTGAACATTCATTCTAGCAAACTATTTCTTACTATTTCTGCCACAAAAAAGTAAAATTAGTAAGAATAGCATGCTAGTATGTATGTAGTTCTGAATGTAAGCCTGAATCATTCGTTCAACTGATTTGTTCAAAGACACTGATTCTTTCAGAAATGAGCGAGTCATTGAACCACTGTAACGATTTGTTCAAACCGCTGATTCATTCAGGGAAAAAAGTGATTCATTCAGTGCGTTTACATGCACCCTCATAATGAGATTATAATGACATTTTGGCAATATTGTAATTAAACTTTACCTCATGTCAATGCAATACTTCGATCTAAATAATCCGATTAAGCTCATCGCAGCAAGCATGATCGTATTAACATAGGTGGCGTACGCATGTGAACACCTTAATCGCATTATTGCTGCTCTGACCAAAGTGCGCATGTGTTTGAGACGTACATGAATGACGTGACACGCACCTGCAGTAATACGCAGATTAGAAACGATGATGGGGAAGAAAGCATTGCATTTCTGGAGAGCCGAGGAAACAGAGTTTGTGTTGTCGACGTTGCACGTCATGAACATAATGCAGTACACTGATTGATGAAAACACTGAAATGGGGACATTTTTAGGCATGTCACAACAAACATGTCTGAGACTGGATACACTAGAACCGGTGAACAAATTTGCGTCCGCTGGAAGACCCTGAAGGCAGCGTTTTTAAAAAACAAAATACGTATGCAAACCCAGCTGAAGTGACACTGCCATCACATTTCTATGGCGCTAAAAAAGCATGAAAATACAACCATACAAAAGTGTTTTGCATTAGACATAAATAAATTAAAACAGAGGCCAGTAACACTTTTCTTAGTCCATCATTTGTGCTGTGCAGTGGGGTATGTGAATAATGGCGGTAAAAAAATTACCACAATGAATAACGAATAATGTGAATAATGGAAATTGCATGTAAACGGGAGTGAAGCTTTGCTCTTGACTTGCAAACATCATAATGTGATTAAATCCTTACTCTGATTATTAAAAATAATTATATTATTTGTGCTCATGTAATTGTAGTCATTGAATCACTCAACTGATTTGTTCATCACTACTGATTAATTCAGGAATGAAACAGATAAGTGAATCATTCTTTATGAGTGAGTCACTGAATCCTGTATTCAATCGATTCGTTAAAATAACATTAGAGATTCTGTGGTATCGATTGGATTATTCATTGGCAATGGACAAAGTAGACATATTGTGTCTAAAACTACTCAATATTAACTTGTTTATTGTGCTGCTTTTTAAAGCACAACTTCACAGAGGCATTTACCGGGTATATGTGTATCAAAAGTTTCATGACAGGAATAGAAATCAAGTGTTTGACAAAATATTTTTAGGAGAGAAATATTGTTAGGAGAGAAACGAAAGAGTAGCATGGAAGAGATTTATTGCATGTCGATGTATCACGCCGGGTGACCAGATTTAAAATGGTATATATCTCAAATCTGTCACTTGTCACTTTTGCTGATGCCATTTTGTATTGTTGCTTCGGGGTTGTGGGTGGATATAGAGGTAGAGGACAGTTCATGGGCCTTGTTGATGAATTTTAAATATATATTTATATATTGGCATTATTCAGGTCAACCTTCCCCTCTGGCCCCCGCTGTTGTTTTTTAAAATCTTCCCCTGTATAAGTTACAGGTTATCAGACTTGTAGGCAATCAATGCCATTGATAGACTTTAATTATTGCAGGTCACATATAGAAACATTCTACTTGTGTTTCCGACTGAGAGACAGAGAGAGTCAGAAAGTGTGTTATTGACGCTGAAAAAGAAGCGACTAGAAGGGGAAAGTGAGAATGAGAGGACATGTATGTGCACGCATGCTTCAGCTGGGCTTTTCCTGGCTCGCTCTAGTGCCTCTCAGATAAAGCCACACTGAGTTTTATCCTCCCTTGTGTCAGCATGCTGATTGGCTGTGCCAGACAGGAGGACACTGCCAGTATGCCTGTTACAGAGATGCAGCCTTCTCCTGTGCCTGCAAAGACTGCACATTAAACGGCCTTCTTCTCAAAGCTGACATCACCGACACCAGCCAATTTCAAGCATGGAGAGTTCTTCTCTGGAAAGATGTTGACAGTATTTTTTAGTGTATATCGGGAGATTTTTTTTCCGTAATTAGGCCACTTTGGAATAGAGGATATATAGCATCCTGCACAGTCACTGCAAATGATTCAAAATCATTACAAATTATGCAGGAAATTAGAGCACTCAGGCATATAGGTCTCTTAACTACTATGCAATGTAATAATCCATCTAATTTTGCAATGCAGAAGTAAGCTAGTTATTTTCTGTGAATGTGAGACTTCGTTAGCTCCTATAGATAAATAACTAGAAAAATAACATAGGTGTATTAAACTATTTGTGCTTCAAATCAGTGTGTTGATAGTTATGACAATACATTAAAATAATATCAAGTTCACAATATCAAGCAGCATAACGAGCTCTTATGTACAGCTAAAAATAACTGGAAACGAATGACATTGGAAGCCGTGCATGTTCAAGTTACAAATGGCTGAACCTGTTCTTATGGTAAAAATAAGGTGGATGTGATAATTAGACCCACAAGGATTCTGCATCATTTTCGTAATTACGGTAAGGGCAAATCTACTGAAATCTGTGGAATAGGTTTGAAAATAAAAAAAGGTGCACTTTAAGTTTTTCCTTATTAAGGTTTACAATAATGAGTTGATTTTTGTAAAAATATGATTAACATACTGAAAAAAGTATTGATTAAACCATTGAAAATAATCATGTATTCTCACATGAGGTCAGGGCTCCCATCATATCTTCATAGCTGTCACCTAATAAAAGCTTTTTATTTTTACATGAAGTGGGTCTTTAAATATACTCATTTTATTGTACCGGTACTCATCTAATGTTGTCACAACACAAATGAAAATAACTAAGTGCGCCTTATACCGAAATGTACCAATTTTCTTGATAGCAACTGAAAATTTCAGCCAAACGTATACACATTTTGCCTCTTATTTACACAATATCTTTTTTAACCTGTTTCAAATCCACTTGTTTTTGTACAATTTTGTAAAAGACACTCGTCTTCACATTCTGCAGGGCCTTCATCAGAGATCTGCAGGTGGTACATTTTCTACCATAATCTGTGTATGTTGAACTGCAATTAAATCTTTTTGTTTGGATGGAAAATGAACCCACCACAGACAAAATTTGTTTCTGTGAACTGTCACCATCCCTTGGTGTGCAAATGATTTAATTATATGCGTGTTATCTGAAGGCTTAATTGGACTAATTATTTAATTGTCTTCAGGCCTAGGTATTTCTTGCTCATCTCTGGATCAGAGACAATCGCTATACTCAAAGCCTACGTGAACATGGAACTTCTCACTCCTCCGTGTGCCGCAGTTTTGAGATTAGGTTGGCAAAGGCGGAAAAAATCCACATGCTGTTACGGCATATCTTCTTTTTTTATGCTAGTGTTGTAGCTTAATAGAGGCTAATTGGTGTGATTGCATGTGTGTGATGTTGCTCTAGTTTCCTGTAGACTGAAACATCAGCTTACGGGCAGAAGAAGCCAGATCGCCATGCTGCATTATCTATTGCGCTTGAGTTAATGTTGATATAATCACTCTTTGATTACATCCATTAAGTTTTTTTGTTTTTTTTTCTCCATAAAGCGCTTTGTGCATTGTGTTTTTCTGAAGGTCCCTGTCTGTTCCACATAAACAGTGAATGTTGAATGTTTTCAGATCTCTAGTGTGTATGTGTATATACTGCACACATATATTTAGTGAATGTCAAATTTAACTTGACCAAATTGCAGGAATTATTAGAAACACTGTCATATACAGAGGCATTTGTAGGCTGAAGTTGATCGTAATGTCTGACAGCTCATAAGCTCTGCTATTCTCAATGGTTTTAGTTTATAGCCTTTCTATTTGTCCGGAGTTTTCAACAAGGTACTTTAGGGGGTCTGTGAAGAAGATATATTAAGTTTCCTGCCATTTCGAACTTGTGATAACTTTATATCTCAGAATTGTGACTTTATTTCCCACTATGTGACTTTAGATCTCACAATTGTGACTTTATTTCACACAATGTAACTTTATATTTTACAATCATCAATTTAAGTGCCAACTGTTTTCTAATAGCAATAATAAATTGCAAATTTAGTTCACAGTGAGATTTATTTGTGAATTTTACTTTTTTTTTTACTCTCACAATCAAAGTTTTAATGACACAAATGTGACTTTAAATGTCACAAAAAAAATAATTTATTTCTTATTATAAATGTACTTACACTTACATTAGTATATCATTCTTAAATATGCAAACCTCATTATGCCAATAAATAAAATGGCTAATTGTTAAATTAGTAACATATCTTTTCTTCCATACTGTGGCAATGAATTTTACAGTGTTAATGCTTTTAATAGTTTATTTTTCACAGACTTGCTATGAAAGTACTATATATGCTATAAGGTTCTTGCTATAAAAGTCTTGCTTTTTTTTTTTTTTGTAACTTGTCCTTGAGTTGGCTGAGTGACTGGTTTGGTGGTCCCTGTGTTCTGTAAAGGTTGTAAACCCCTGCTATTTGTCATCAGAAATACAGTAGGCTGCCACTGGTTTGCTGAATTACATGCAGAGAAGCCAGTTTGGGTCAATGTTTGAGCTGCGGCTCTTTGTGTTGATTTTCTGATGTTTCTCAAAATTGTTTGAGCTGTACATCTCATGTTGGTCCGAGGGGAATATTGAGTCTTTTTTTGAATTTTGACTACGCTGCATTTTTTTTTTCTTCCCAGCTGGCACTCGAGTGCACTGTCTGTTACATCACTGACATATGGAAAGGGTAATGAATACAAGGTGAAATATAACAGAGGTTATATGAAGCATGAAAGACATCATTAGGCGCTATTACTATGAATTCATTTGGGTGCGTTTCTCTGAATTCTTAAAATACATCTTTGGTAATTGTGATGTCAGTGTAGGTTCCAGACAGGAGTAAAAGATTAGCATTGGGTCTGCAACTAACGATTATTTTTCAAATATTCGATTTTTCAGTTGGTGGTAGATGCATTTTTTCAGCCCTAACTAGCTGCTAGCCTTACTACGCTTACTAGTATAATAGTATCTATTCCTCCAAATAGTAATATACTATTAGCAATATAGCAAAATAGTTTACTTCTTCGCAATATATCCACCTTTATCTGTATACGCTTACGTAAAGCAATATGTACTTTATAGCAAATCTTAAATGAGTGATTGTTTATGTTACAATATTACAAATGTAAACTGTATTCTGCTAAATCCAACTGTAAGGCGTGAATATATTAAGATATTATAAACACTGACATCATGATTTTCTGTAAAGCTGCTTTGAAACAATGTGTACGTGTGAATAAAATTGACTTGACATCTTGGGTTTCACAGTGTGTTTACCTATGCAACAATACAATCAGTTGAGGCAATAATCAAACATTTTCTCCTATAATGTCCTCCTCCTTATTTAGTTTTCTGAAGTCTGAGTCATTTTAGTGAATCGTTTTATCTGGATGATTCATTTCCAATGAGTCATTGTTCTGTAGCTTCAGTGTTGTGTAATTAACTCCTTTTTTTCAAGCATTAGCTACATTTAGCTTAACTGTAGCACTACTTGAATTTGAGTAGTGTGGGCATGGCACACCTAATCGTGAGTTTGGCCCACTCTGGCTACTGTCCATCAGCCACCTCTGCTGTTAAGGTGCCGTCACATTTACCACTGTTTGGCAAATTTTTGTGGGGGAATTCCAGTAGTTTTAATAGTAATCCACAAAATTTTGAATTCTATGTAAGGACAAAACAGATTTCGCAACAGGATCAAGCTGGTCATACAAATTTGTCACTTTGTCTAGCAGAAGCTGCTTGGTTTGTATGTTTTTGTAAGCTGTTCCTCATACATCACTACACAATTGACCATGGACCTTTTTGTCTGTGAAATTCATGGAAAAAATCATGTGACCATTGAGTTCTAAAGGGCTACCTTACTGCTTAAAGCTGGAAGTGGGCCTGTTCTCAGTTTTCAGACAGATTCAGTCTCAAAATAGTTCAGCGGGTAAATGATTTCGAATAACAGCTGACGAAAATCTCTGAAAGAATTCAAATAGCTGCTCTTGTCAGAGACAGCAGGGTGCCTTCACCACCTGCGCAACAATTAATTTTCCCACTGTTATAGCTTCATAACGACTGGCACTTTCTCTTCTACAAATACATGTAGCTAGTGACTTTAGCAATACAACTGCTGTTAAAAGAAAGAAGATGGACTGAATGCTAGTCTGACTGGTTTTATTAACTTCAGTGCCCACACACTCTCATAGTTGCACACTTTCTGTCTCTCTATTTGGACTCGAGACCTTGAATCAATATAACTCACTCCTCTCTGAATAATAAGTGTGCTTCTGAGTATGCTTGTGCCAAGAGAGACTCACAAACTGTTAGCCAGTCTCCCAGTGTTTCTACTTGGGACACAAATTTGCATTTGCGTTATGGGAAGGCCAGCTGATTTTGTGTGTGCATTCCAATTTTTAGGCCCACATGGAATTTTTTTTTTTTTTTGAATTTCCTGAGCTTGTTGTGATGGAATGGGACTTAAATTTGGTCAAATGTCCTTGTAACTGAAGTCATCTTAAAATGATTTGTATTTAATAATATATAATATTTATTTAAATTATTTTTAAATAATATATTTAATAATTAAATCATTAAAATAGAAATATTTAAATATACTAAACCTATCATGATCAAACATTTAAAATCTGTAGAAATCTGCAACATTTCTGCTCAAAACAGGTGTGGATACCATATATAGATATTGTAACAATAGCATTTATTTAGAGTATTTGAGTGCTTATTGAAAGCCTATCTACTGGTGGTAGTATTTGTGAAGATGTGTGAACAGTATATGTGTATATTATGTGGAGCTGAGGCTGCAGTGTTGTTGTTAGAGATTTGTTAGCAGTGGCAGTGTGATTATGATGGATGGAGGAGTCCTCTCAGTTCTGGTTCCGCTGCTGATCTGAACTGCAGGGGCGGAGGAACAGGACCACTCCGTGATCCGAGTCTGGCTTTCCACTGGCCTTCTGTTCACACACGGTTCCCCTTGACCAAGAGAGCCAGTAGGTTAAGATCAGGGTCGTTGCTGCTGTCTCTTACACCTTTTAGCCAGGTGTTCTAATCCTTAGTTTGGCTTCCTTTTCTTTTTCACTTTTTAAAAAGGTTTTTCAGAGTCACCTAGAGTCATCCCACGGTCATGGAAAAGCTGCAAATACAAAAGTCTCTTTTTCAGAACCCATGGTTCTTTATTGTAGAATTGATACATACTGTAATCGTTTGACACTGAGTGTCTTGCACAGAAGTTAGATATGTTTTACTTAATTGGATTAAGGATAAACCAGCATCAATTGGCTAGTGTTGTCAGGAGATTTTCAAAATGTTTTCATTTGAAAGAAGTAGTGTTTTGCTGAGAGGGAATGTAGATATTTTTTAGACATATTTTGTCTCTTTTTGCCATCTTATCAGAATCAACTACAGAAACTTTAGGGCTTGATTAGACAGACATCCTTTTTTAAATATAAAAATCCTCTCTACACATTCAATTAAAAAAAAATGTTTTCCATGTCAAATTCATTTAAGTGTTTCTTTTGTGTGGAATAAATCTAGCTTGCAAGTCATACTTTTCTTTTATTTGTTAGCTAATTGTTTTTTTTTTGTTTTGTTTTTGAATGAATGAATTAGTCAAACCAGTTCAATTCATCATTCTGAATTAAAATGATTTTTTTTTTTTTTTTTTATA